>CALNHX010008658.1:0-58182 GCA_940337035.1 Agriotes lineatus
TTGACATTAGGAACATATGGGACATCTGGGACGCCTGGGACATTAAGGACATATGGGACATATGGGACATCTGGAACGTCTGGGACGTTAGGGACATATGGGACATATGGCACATCTTGGACGCTCGGACGTTAAGGACATATGGGACATCTAGAACGTCTGGGACGTCTGGGACGTTAAGGACATATGGGACGTTTAGGACGCCTGGAACATTAGAGACATATGGGGCATATGAGACATCTGGGACGTCTGGGACATTATGGTCATATGGGACATCTGGGACGTCTGGGACGTTAAGGACATTTGGGACGTCTAGACGTCTGGACTGAGTCTGGACGTTAAGGACATATGAAACATCTAGGACGCTTGGGACATTAGGGAGATATGGGACATATGGGACATATGGGACGTCTGGGACGTTAAAGACATATAGGGAATCTGGGACGTCTGGGACGTTAATTACATATGGGTCATCTAGGACGTCTGGAACGTCTGGGACGTTAAGGATATATGGGACATTTAGGACTCCTGGAACATTAGGGACATATGGGACATATGGGACATCTGGGTCGTCTGGGACGTTATGGTCATATGGGACATCTGGGACGTCTGGGACGTTAAGGACATATGGGACATCTAGGACGTCTGGGACGTCTGGGACGTTAAGGACATATGTTACATTTAGGACGCCTGGGACATTAGGGACATCTGGGACGCCTAAGATATTATGGACATATGGAACATATGGGACATCTGGGACGTCTGGGACGTTAGGCACATATGGGAAATTTGAGACGTCTTTGACGTTAAGGACATATGGGACGTCTAGGACGTCTGGGACGTCTAGAACGTTAGGGACATATGGGACATATGGGACATCTGGGACGTCTGGGACGTTAGGGACATATGGGACATCTGTGACGTCTGGGTCGTTAAGGACATATGGTACATCTAGGACGCCTTTGACATTAGGAACATATGGGACATATGGGACATCTAGGACGCCTGGGACGTTAAGGACATATGGGACATTTGTGACGTCTGGGACGTTAAGGACATATGGGACATCTAGGACGCCTTTGACATTAGGAACGTATGGGACATATGGGACATCTGGGACGCCTGGGACATTAAGGACATATGGGATATATGGGACATCTGGGACGTCTGGGACGTTAGGGACATATGGGACATATGGCACATCTGGGACGCTCGGGACGTTAAGGACATATGGGACATCTAGGACGTCTGGGACGTTAAGGACATATGGGACATTTAGGACGCCTGGAACATTAAAAACATATGGGACATATGAGACATCTGGGACGTCTGGGACGTTATGGTCATATGGGACATCTGGGACGTCTGGGACGTTAATTACATATGGGACGTCTAGGACGTCTGGGACGTCTGGGACGTTAAGGACATATGGAACATCTAGGACGCTTGGGACATTAGGGACATATGGGACATATGGGACATCTGGGACGTCTGGGACGTTAGGGACATATGGACATCTGGAACGTCTGGGACGTTAAAGACATATAGGACCTCTGGGACGTCTGGGACGTTAATTACATATGGGACATCTAGGACGTCTGGAACGTCTGGGACGTTAAGGATATATGGGACATTTAGGACGCTTGGAACATTAGGGACATATGCGACATATGGGACATCTGGGTCGTCTGGGACGTTATGGTCATATGGGACATCTGGGACGTCTGGGACGTTAAGGACATATGGGACGTCTAGGACGTCTGGGACGTCTAGGGCGTTAAGGACATATGGGACATCTAGGACGTCTGGGACGTCTGGGACGGTAAGGACATATGGGACATTTAGGACTTGTGGGACGTCTGGGACGTTAAGGACATATGGGACATTTAGGACGCCTGGGACATTAGGGGCATATGGAACATCTGGGACTCCTAAGACATTAGGTACATATGGAGCATATGGAACATTTGGGACGTCTGGGACGTTAGGGACATATGGGACATCTGGGACGTCTGGGACGTTAAGGACATATGGGACATCTAGGACGTCTGGCACGTCTGGGACGTTAAGGACATATCGAACATTTAGGACGCCAGGGACATTAGGGACATATGGAACATATGGGACATATGGGACGTCTGGGACGTCTGGGACGTTAAGGACATATGGGACATTTAGGACCCTTGGGACATAAAGGACATTTGGGACATATGGGACATCTGGGACGTCTGGGATTTTAGGGACATATGGGACATCTGGGACATCTGGGACGTCTGGGATGTTAAGGACATATGGGACATCTTGGGCGAGTGGGACATTAGGGACATATGGGACATATGGGACGTCTAGGACGTCTGGGACGTCTGGGACGTTAAGGACATATGGAACATCTAGGACGCTTGGGACATTAGGGACATATGGGACATATGGGACATCTGGGACGTCTGGGACGTTAGGGACATATGGGACATCTGGAACGTCTGGGACGTTAAAGACATATAGGACCTCTAGGACGTCTGGGACGTTAATTACATATGGGACATCTAGGACGTCTGGAACGTCTGGGACGTTAAGGATATATGGGACATTTAGGACGCCTGGAACATTAGGGACATATGGGACATATGGGACATCTGGGTCGTCTGGGACGTTATGGTCATATGGGACATCTGGTACGTCTGGGACGTTAAGGACATATGGGACGTCTAGGACGTCTGGGACGTCTAGGGCGTTAAGGACATATGGGACATCTAGGACGTCTGGGACGTCTGGGACGTTAAGGACATATGTTACATTTAGGACGCCTGGGACATTAGGGACATCTGGGACGCCTAAGACATTATGGACATATGGAACATATGGGACATCTGGGACGTCTGGGACGTTAGGCACATATGGGAAATTTGAGACGTGTTTGACGTTAAGGACATATGGGACATCTAGGACGTCTGGGACGTCTGGAACCTTAGGGACATATGGGACATCTAGGACGTCTGGGACGTCTGGGACGTTAGGGACATACGGGACAGCTGGGACGTCTGGGACGTTAGGGACATATCGGACATTTAGGACTTCTGGGACGTTAGGGACATATGAAACATCTAGGTCGCCTGGGACATTAGAAACATATGGGACATATGGGATATCTGGGACGTCTGGGACGTTAGGGACATATGGGACATCTGGGACGTCTGGGATGTTAAGGACATATGGCACATTTGGGACGTCTGGGACGTTAAGGACATATGTGACATTTAGAATGCCTGGGACATTAAGGACATATGGGACCTATGGGACATATGGGACGTCTAGGACGCCTGGGACGTTATGGACATGTGGAACATCTAGGACGCTTGGGACATTAGGGACATATGGGACATATGGAACGTCTGGGACGTTAGAGACATACAGGACATCTAGGACGTCTGGGACGTTAGGGACATATGGGACATCTAGGACGTCTGGGACGTCTGGGACGTTAGGGACATACGGGAAAGCTGGGACGTCTGGGACGTTAGGGACATATGGGACATTTAGGACGTCTGGGAGGTTAGGGTCATATGGGACATCTAGGACGTCTGGGACGTCTGGGACGTTAAGGACATATGGGACATTTAGGACGCCTGGGACATTAGGGACATATGAGACATATGGGACATCTGGGACGTCTGGGACGTTAAGGACATATGGGACATCTAGGACGTCTGGGACATTAGGAACATATGGGACATAAGAAACATCTGGGACGCCTCTGACATTAGGGACATATGGGACATATGGGACATCTGTGGCGTCTGGGACGTTAGGGACATATGGGACATTTAGGACGCCTGGGACATTAGGGACATATGGGACGTCTGGGACGTCTGGGACGTTAAAGACATATGGGACATTTAGGACGTCTGGGACGTTAGGGACATATGGGTCTTATGAAACATCTGGACGTCTGGGACGTTAGGGACATATTGGACATCTGGACGTCTGGGACGTTAGGGACATCTAGGACATCTAGGACGTTTGGGACGTTAGGGACATATGGGACATCTAAGACGTTTAGGACGTTAAAGACATATGGGACATTTGGGACGTCTGGGACGTTAAGGACATATGGGACATCTAGGACGTCTGGGACGTTAGGGACATATGGGACATCTGGGACGTCTGGGACGTTAGGGACATATGGGACATCTGGGACATATGGGACGCCTAGGACATTAGGGACATATCTGACATATGGGACATCTGAGACGTCTGGGACGTTAGGGACATATGGGACATCTGGGACGTCTGGTACGTCTGGGACGTTAAGGACATATGAGACATTTAGGACGCCTGGGACATTCGGGACATTCGGGACATATGGGACATATGAGACATCTGGGACGCCTGGGACATTAAGGACATATGGGACATCTGGGACGTCGGGGACGTTAGGGACATATGGGACATCTGGGATGTCTGGGACGTTAAGGACATATGGGACATCTAGGACGTCTGGGACATTAGGGACATATGGAACATCTGGGACGCCTGGGACATTAAGGACATATGGGACATATGGCACATCTGGGACGTCTGGGACGTTAGGGACATATGAGACATCTGGGACGTCTGGGACGTTAAGGACATTTGGATATCTAGAACGTCTGGGACATTAGGGACCTATGAGGCATATGTGACATCTGGGACGTCTGGGACGTTAGTTACATACAGGACATCTAGGACTTCTGAGACGTTAGGGACATATGGGACATCTAGGGCGTCTGGGACATTAGGGACATATGGGACATCTAGGACGTCTGGGACGTTAGGGACATATGAGACATCTGGGACGTTAAGGACATATGGGATATCTAAGACGTCTGGGACATTAGGGACATATGAGACATACGGGACATCTGGGACGTCTGGGACGTTAGGGACATACAGGACATCTAGGACGTCTGGGACGTTAGGGACATATGGGACATCTAGGACGTCTGGGACGTTAGGGACATACGGGAAAACTGGGACGTCTGGGACGTTAAGGACATATGGGACATTTAGGACGTCTGGGACGTTAGGGACATATGGAACATCTAGGTCGCCTGGGACGTTAGGGACATATGGGACATATGAGATATCTGGGACGTCTGGGACGTTAGGGACATATGGGACATCTGGGACGTCTGGGACGGTAAGGACATATGGGACATTTAGGACTTGTGGGACGTCTGGGACGTTAAGGACATATGGGACATTTAGGACCCCTGGGACATAAAGGACATTTGGGACATATGGGACATCTGGGACGTCTGGGATTTTAGGGACATATGGGACATCTGGGACGTCTGGGACGTCTGGGATGTTAAGGACATATGGGACATTTAGGACCCCTGGGACATAAAGGACATTTGGGACATATGGGACATCTGGGACTCCTAAGACATTAGGTACATATGGAGCATATGGAACATTTGGGACGTCTGGGACGTTAGGGACATATGGGACATCTGGGACGTTTGGGACGTTAAGGACATATGGGACATCTAGGACGTCTGGCACGTCTGGGACGTTAAGGACATATGGGACATTTAGGACCCCTGGGACATAAAGGACATTTGGGACATATGGGACATCTGGGACGTCTGGGATTTTAGGGACATATGGGACATCTGGGACGTCTGGGACGTCTGGGATGTTAAGGACATATGGGACATCTTGGGCGAGTGGGACATTAGGGACATATGGGACATATGGGACATCTAGGACGCCTGGGACATTAAGGACATATGGGACATACGGGACACCTGGGACGTCTGGGACGTTAGGGACATATGGGACATTTGGGACGTCTGGGACGTTAAGGACATATGGGACATCTAGGACGTCTGGGACGTTAAGGACATATGTGACATTTAAAACGCCTGGGACATTAAGGACATATGGGACATATGGGACATCTGGGACGTCTGGGACGTTAGGGACATATGGGACATCTGGGACGTCTGGGACGTTAAGGACATATGTGACATTTAGGACGCCTGGTACGTTAGGGACATATGGGACATCTGGGACATATGAGTCATCTAGGACGTCTGGGACGTTAGGGACATATGGGACATCTGGGACGTCTGAGACGTTAAGGATATATGGGACGTCTAGAACGCCTGGGACATTAGGGACATATGGGACATATGGGACATCTGGGACGTCTGGGACGTTAGGGACATATGGGACATCTGGAACGTCTGGGACGTTAGGGACATTTAAGACATCTGCTACGTCTGGGACGTTAAGGACATATGGGACATCTAGGACGTTTGGGACGTCTGTGACGTTAAGGACATGGGACATTTAGGACGCCTGGGACATTAGGGACATATGGGACATCTAGGACGTCTGGGACGTTAATGACATATGGGACATATAAAACATCTGGGACGGCTGGGACAATAGGGACATATGGGACATATGGGACATCAGTGACGTCTGGGACGTTATGGACATATGGGACATCTGGGACGTCTGGGACGTTAGGGACATATGGGACATCTGGGACGTCTGGGACGCTAGAGACAAATAGGACATCTAGAACGTCTGGGACGTTAGGGACATATGGGACATCTGGGACGTCTGGGACGTTAAGGACATATGGGACATCTAGGACGTCTGGGACGTTAGGGACATATGGGACGTCTGGGACATATGGGACCTATGGGACATATGGGACGCCTAGGACATTAGGGACAAATGGGACATATGGGACATCTGGGACGTCTGGGACGTTAGGGACATATGGGACATTTAGGACGTTTGGGACGTTAGGAACATATGGAACATCTAGGACGTCTTAGACATTAGGGACATATGGGACATATGAGACATCTGGGACGTCTGGGACGTTAGAAACATATGGGACATCTGGGACGTCTGGGACGATAAGGACATATGGGGCATTTGGGACGCCTGGGACATTAGGGACATATGGGACATATGGGACATCTGGGACGCCTGGGACATATGGGACATATAAGACATCTGGGACGTCTGGGACGTTAGGGGCATATGGGATATCTGGGACGTCTGGGATGTTAGGGACATATGGGACATCTGGGACGTCTGGGACATTAGGGACATATAGGACATATGGGACATCTGGGACATTTGAGACGTTAGGGAAATATTTAACATCTGGGACGTCTGGGATGTCTGGGACGTTAGGGACATACGGGACAGCTGGGACGTCTGAGACGATAGGGACATATGGGACATTTAGGACGTCTGGGACGTTAGGGACATATGGGACATCTGGGACGTCTGAGACATTAGGGACATATAGGACATATGGGACATCTGGGACATTTGGGACGTTAGGGACATATTTAACATCTGGGACGTCTGGGATGTCTGGGACGTTAGGGACATACGGGACAGCTGGGACGTCTGAGACGTTAGGGACATATGGGACATCTAGGACGTCTGGGACATCTGTGACGTTGAGGACATATATAACATTTAGGACGCCTGGGACATTAGGGACATATGGGACATATGGGACATTTGGGACGTCCGGGACGTTAAGGACATATGGGACATCTAGGACGTCTGGGACGTTAAGAACATATGGAACATCTAGGATGTCTGCGACGTTAGGGACATATGGGACATATGGTACATCTGGGACGCCTGAGACACTAGGGACGTATGGGACATATGGTACATCTGGAACGTCTGTGACGTTAGGGACATATAGGACATCTAGGACGTCTGGGACGTCTGGGACGTTAGGGACATACGGGACAGCTGTCACGTCTGTTACGTTAAGGACATATGGGACATTTAGGACGTTTGGGACGTTAGGAACATATGGAACGTCTAGGACGCCTGGGACATTAGGGACATATTTGACATATGGGACATCTGGGACGTCTGGGACGTTAGGGACATATGGGACATCTGAGACGTCTGGGACGTTAAGGACATATGGGACATTTAGGACGCCTGTTACATCAGAGACATATGGGACATATGGGACATATGGGACGCCTTGGACATATGAGACATATGGGGCATATGGAACATCTGGAACGTCTGGGACGTTAGGGACATATGGGGCATCTGGGACGTCTGGGACGTTAAGGACGTATAGGACATCTAGGACGTCTAGAACGTTAGGGACATATGGGACATCTGGGACGTCTGGGACGTTAGGGACATATGGCACATCTGGGATGTCTGGGACATTAGGGAGATATGGGACATATGGGACATCTGGGACATCTGGGACGATAGGTACATATGGAACATCTGGGATGTCTGGGACGTTAGGGACATATGGGACATATGGGACATATGGAACATCTAGGACTTCTGGGACGTCTGGGACGTTAGGGACATACGGGAAAGCTGGGGCGTCTGGGACGTTAGGGTCATATGGGACGTTTAGGACGTCTGGGACGTTAGGGACAAATGGAACATTTAGGACGCCAGGGACATTAGGGACATATGGGACATATGGGACATCTGGGACGTCTGGGACGTTAGGGACATGTGGGACATCTGAGACGTCTGGGACGTTAAGGACATATGGGACATCTAGGACGTGTGGGACGTCTGGGACGTTAAGGACATATGGGACATTTAGGACTCCTGGGGCATTAGGGACATATAGGACATATGGGACATCTGGGGCGCCTGGGACATTAGGGACATATGGGACATATAGGACATCTGGGACGTCAAGGTCGTTAGGGACATATGGGACATCTGGGACGTATGGGACGTTAGGGACATATGGGACATCTGGGACGTCTGCGACGTTAGGGACATATAGGACATCTAGGTCGTCTGGGACGTTAGGGACATATGGGACATCTAGGACGTCTGAAACGTTAAGGACATATGGGACACCTAGGAAGTCTGGGACGTTAGGGATATATGGGACATCTGGGACGTATGGGACGTTAGGGACATATGGGACATCTGGGACGTCTGGGACGTTAAGGACATATAGGACATCTAGGACGTCTGGGACGTTAGGGACATATGGGACATCTAGGACGTCTGGAACGTCTTGGACGTTAGGGACATACGGGACAGCTGAAACGTCTGGTACGTTAGGAACATATGGGACATTTAGGACGTCTAGGACGTTAGGGACATATGGAACATCTAGGACGCCTGGAACATTAGGGACATATGAGACATATGGGACATCTGGGATGTCTAGGACGTTAGGGACATATGGGATATTTGGGACGTTTGGGACATTAAGGAAATGTGGGACATCTAGGACGTCTGGAACGTCTGAGACGTTAACGACATATGTTACATTTAGGACGCCTGGGACATTAGGGACATATGGGACATATGGGACATCTGGGACGCCTGGGACATTAGGGACATGTGGGACATATGGGACATCTGGGACGTTAGGGACATATGGGACATCTAGGACGTCTGGGACGTCTGGGACTTTAGGGACATATAATACATTTAGGGCGTCTGAGACGTTAGGGACATATGGGACATATGGGACATCTGAGACGTTAGGGACATATGGGACATCTAGGACGTCTGGGACGTCTGGGACTTTAGGGACATACGGGAGAGCTGGGACGTCTGGGACGTTAGGGACATATGGAACATCTAGGACGCCTGGGACATTAGAGACATATGGGACATCTTGGACGTCTGGGACATTAGGGACTGAACAGAGATGCCTGAGAGGCTGTGTCAGGACTCCGTTACTTTGCGCTGATTCTATCCCTAATTTTAAGCGCGTAGATGAGACTGCATCTACGCTTTAAGCCAGCTTAGTCAATGGCACTTAAAGGGACGACGGTTAAACCACTTCTGAGATGCAGCCTCACATCTCGACAGTATTATGGCTTGGTATAGAAGTGGCGACGTAGTGAATGAATCAAACATTAAATGCAGATTGATTTTTATTATGAAAATAGACTAGTATTTATACAAAACAAAAAATGCTTAACGCAGTAACAATATCAAAGTTCATATATACAGTTTAATAGGACAAAGTGTTTAAATTACAAAACAGCAAATAAGCAATTTGTGCAGTTTTTATTTCCTTATAGAGCGAAGGTCGCCCGTTGAACTTACTACTGTAGGTCGGTATTATGCAAGGAGTGCATAATTGCATTTTCCTGGTCTTTAACTCGTATGATTGCGTAATAACACTGGCTTTTAAATTACGAATAATGTTTCGTAAATTTGAACTGAAATATATAGTTTTTAATCTAATTTAAACATATTAAATTTAGTAATTATGAGGCAAAGACTGGTGATTGCAACATTAAATTTTTCTTGCTAATAAATGGGAATTGCATTTAAAAGCATGCAACTGGATTTCGTAAATTTTAGAAAATAAAATTTATGTGTGTTTAAATCAAGTTTAAACAGGACATATGGGACATATGAGACATTTGGGACGTCTGAGACGTTAGGGACATATGGAACATCTAGGACGCCTGGGACATTAGGGACATATGGGACATATGGGACATCTGTAACGTTAGGGACATATGGGACATCTAGGACGTCAGGGACGTCTGGGACGTTAGGGACATACGGGACAGCTGGGACGTCTGGGACGTTAAGGACATATGGGACATTTAGGACGTTTGGGACGTTAGGAACATATGGAACATTTAGGACGTCTGGGACGTTAAGGACATATGGGACATATGGGACATCTGGGACGTCTGGGACGTTATTGTCATATGGGACATCTGGGACGTCTGGGACGTTAAGGACATATGGGACGTCTAGGACGTCTGGGACGTCTGGGACGTTAAGGACATATGGAACATCTAGGACGCTTGGGACATTAGGGACATATGGGACATATGGGACATCTGGGACGTCTGGGACGTTAGTTACATATGGGACATCTGGGACGTCTGGGACGTTAAAGACATAAATTACATCTGGGACGTCTGGGACGTTAAGGACATATGGGACATCTAGGACATCTGGAACGTCTGGGACGTTAAGGACATGTGGGACATTTAGGACGCCTGGAACATTACGGACATATGGGACATTTGGGACATCTGGGACGTCTGGGACGTTATGGTCATATGGGACATTTGGGACGTCTGGAACGTTAAGGACATATGGGACGTCTAGGACGTCTGGGACGTCTGGGACGTTAAGGACATATGGGACATCTAGGACGTCTGGGACGTATGGGACGTTAAAGACATATGGGACATTTACGACGCCTGGGACATTAGGGACATCTGGGACGCCTAAGACATTAGGGACATATGGGACATTAGGAACATATGGGACATCTGGGACGCCTGGGACTTTAAGGACATATGGGACATCTGGGACGTCTGGGACGTTAGGCACATATGGGACATTTGGGACGTCTTTGACGTTAAGGACATATGGGACATTTAGGACGTCTGGGACGTCTGGGACGTTAAGGACATATGGAACATTTGGGATGCCAGGGACATTAGAGACATATGGGACATATGGGACATTTGGGACATCTGGGACGTCTGGGACGTTAAGGACATATGTGACATTTAGGATGCCTGAGACATTAGGGACATATGGGACATGTGGGATATCTGGGACGTATGGGACGTTAGGGCATATGGGACATCTGGGACGTCTGGGACGTTAGGGACATATAGGACATCTAGGTCGTCTGGGACGTTAGGGATATATGGGGCATCTAGAACGTCTGGGACGTCTGGGACGTTAGGGACATACGGGGCAGCTGGGACGTCTGTGACATTAGGGACATATGGGGCATTTAGGACGTCTGGGACGTTAGGGATATATGGAAGATCTAGGACGCCTGAGACGTTAGGGACATATGGGGCATGTGGGACATCTGGGACGTTGGGGACGTTAGGGACATATGGGACATCTGGGACGTCTGGGACGTTAAGGACATATGAGACATCTAGGACGTCTGGGACGTCTGGGACGTTAAGGACATATGGGAAATTTAGGACGCCTGGGACATTGGGGACATATGGGACATATGGGACATCTGGGACGCCTGGGACATTAGGGACATATAGGACCTATGGGACATCTCTGACGTCTGGGACGTCTGGGACGTTAGGGACCTCTAGGACGTCTGGGACGTCTGGGACGTTAGGAACATACGGGACAGCTGGGTCGTCTGATACGTTAAGGACATATGGAACAGCTAGGACGTCTGAGACGTTAGGGACATATGGGATATCTGGGACGTCTGGGACGATAGGGAAATATGGGACATCTGGGACGTCTGGGACGTTAGGGACATATAGGACATCTAGGACGTCTGGGACATTAGGGACATGTGGGACATATGGGACATTTGGGACGTCTGGGACGTCTGGGACGTTAGGGACATATAATACATTTAGGACGTCTGAGACGTTAGGGACATATGGGACATATGGGACATCTGAGACGTTAGGGACATATGGGACATCTAGGACGTCTGGGACGTCTGGGACTTTAGGGACATACGGGAGAGCTGGGACGTCTGGTACGTTAGGGACATATGGAACATCTAGGACGCCTGGGACATTAGAGACATATAAGACATCTAGGACGTCTGGGACGTCTGGGACGTTAGGGACATACGGGACAGCTGGGCGTCTGGGACGTTAGGGACATATGGGACAACAAGGACGCCTGGGACATTAAGGACATATGGGACATATGAGACATTTGGGACGTCTGAGACGTTAGGGACATATGGAACATCTAGGACGCCTGGGACATTAGGGACATATGGGACATATGGGACATCTGTAACGTTAGGGACATATGGGACATCTAGGACGTCAGGGTCATACGGGACAGCTGGGCGTCTGGGACGTTAGGGACATATGGGACAACAAGGACGCCTGGGACATTAAGGACATATGGGACATATGAGACATTTGGGACGTCTGAGACGTTAGGGACATATGGAACATCTAGGACGCCTGGGACATATGGGACATATGAGATATCTGGGACGTCTGGGACGTTAGGGACATATGGGACATCTGGGACGTTTGGGACGGTAAGGACATATGGGACATCTAGGACTTGTGGGACGTCTGGGACGTTAAGGATATATGGGACATTTAGGACGCCTGGGACATTAGGGGCATATGGAACATCTGGGACTAATAAGAAATTAGGTACATATGGAGCATATGGGACATCTGGGACGTCTGGGACGTTAGGGACTTATGGGACATCTGGGACGTCTGGGACGTTAAGGACATATGGGTCATCTAGGACGTCTGGCTCGTCTGGGACGTTAAGGACATATCGAACATTTAGGACGCCAGGGACATTAGGGACATATGGAACATATGGGACATTTGGGACGTCTGGGACGTCTGGGACGTTAAGGACATATGGGACATTTAGGACCCCTGGGACATTAGGGACATATGGGACCTATGGAACATATGGGACGCCTGGGACATAAAGGACATTTGGGACATATGGGACATCTGGGACGTCTGAGATTTTAGGGACATATGGGACTTCTGGGACGTCTCGGACTTCTGGGATGTTAAGGACATACGGGACATCTAGGGCGCCTGGGACATTAGGGAAATATGGGACATATGGGACATCTAGGACGCCTGGGACATTAAGGACATATGGGACATACGGGACACCTGGGACGTCTGGGACGTTAGGGACATATGAGACATCTGGGACGTCTGGGACGTTAAGGACTTATGGGATATCTAGGACGTCTGGGACATTAGGGACATATGAGACATATGTGACATCTGGGACGTCTGGGACGTTAGGGACATACAGGACATCTAGGACGTCTGGGACGTTAGGGACATACGGGACAGCTGGGACGTCTGGGACGTTCGGGACATATCGGACATTTAGGACTTCTGGGACGTTAGGGACATATGGAACATCTAGGTCGCCTGGGACATTAGAAACATATGGGACATATGGGATATCTGGGACGTCTGGGACGTTAGGGACATATGGGACATCTGGGACGTCTGGGATGTTAAGGACATATGGCACATTTGGGACGTCTGGGACGTCTGGGACGTTAAGGACATATGTGACATTTAGGACGCCTGGGACATTGAGGACATATGGGACCTATGGGACATATGGGACATCTAGGACGCCTGGGACGTTATAAACATGTGGAACATCTAGGACGCTTGTGACATTGGGGACATATGGGACGTCTGGGACGTTAGAGACATACAGGACATCTAGGACGTCTGGGACGTTAAGGACATATGGGACATCTAGGACGTCTGGGACGTCTGGGACGTTAGGGACATACGGGAAAGCTGGGACGTCTGGGACGTTAGGGACATATGGGACATTTAGGACGTCTGGGAGGTTAGGGACATATGGGACATCTAGGACGTCTGGGACGTCTGGGACGTTAAGGACATATGGGACATTTAGGACGCCTGGGACATTAGGGACATATGAGACATATGGGACATCTGGGACGTCTGGGACGTTAAGGACATATGGGACATCTAGGACGTCTGGGACATTAGGAACATATGGGACATAAGAAACATCTGGGACGCCTGGGACATTAGGGACATATGGGACATATGGGACATCTGTGACGTCTGGGACGTTAGGGACATATGGGACATTTAGGACGCCTGGGACATTAGGGACATATGGGACGTCTGGGACGTCTGGGACATTAAGAACATATGGGACATATGAAACATCTGGGACGTCTGGGACGTTAGGGACATATTGGACATCTGGGACGTCTGGGACGTTAGGGACATATAGGACATCTAGGACGTTTGGGACGTTAGGGACATATGGGACATCTAGGACGTTTAGGACGTTAAAGACATATGGGACATTTGGGACGTCTGGGACGTTAAGGACATATGGGACATTTAGGACGTCTGGGACGTTAGGGACATATGGGACATCTGGGACGTCTGGTACGTTAGGGACATATGGGACATCTGGAACATATGGGACGCCTATGACATTAGGGACATATCGGACATATGGGACATCTGAGACGTGTGGGACGTTAGGGACATATGGGACATCTGGGACGTCTGGTACGTCTGGGACGTTAAGGACATATGAGACATTTAGGACGCCTGGGACATTCGGGACATATGGGACATATGAGACATCTGGGACGCCTGGGACATTAAGGACATATGGGACATATGGGATATCTGGGACGCCTGGGACATTAAGGACATATGGGACATATGGCACATCTGCGACGTCTGGGACGTTAGGGACATATGAGACATTTGGGACGTCTGGGACCTTAAGGACATATGGGATATCTAGGACGTCTGGGACATTAGGGACATATGAGACATATGTGACATCTGGGACGTCTGGGACGTTAGGGACATACAGGACATCTAGGACTTCTGGGACGTTAGGGACATATGGGACATCTAGGTCGACTGGGACGTTAGGGACATATGGGACATATGAGATATCTGGGACGTCTGGGACGTTAGGGACAAATGGGACATCTGGGACGTCTGGGACGTTAAGGACATATGGGACATCTAGGACGTCTGGGACGTCTGGGACGTTAAGGACATATGGGACATTTAGGACCCCTGGGACATTAGGGACATATGGGACCTATGGAACATATGGGACGCCTGGGACATAAAGGACATTTGGGACATATGGGACATCTGGGACGTCTGGGATTTTAGGGACATATGGGACATCTGGGACGTCTGGGACGTCTGGGATGTTAAGGACATACGGGACATCTAGGGCGCCTGGGACATTAGGGACATATGGGACATATGGGACATCTAGGACGCCTGGGACATTAAGGACATATGGGACATACGGGACACCTGGGACGTCTGGGACGTTAGGGACATATGAGACATCTGGGACGTCTGGCACGTTAAGGACTTATGGGATATCTAGGACGTCTGGGACATTAGGGACATATGAGACATATGTGACATCTGGGACGTCTGGGACGTTAGGGACATACAGGACATCTAGGACTTCTGGGACGTTAGGGACATATGGGACATCTAGGACGTCTGGGACATTAGGGACATATGGGACATCTAGGACGTCTGGGACGTTAGGGACATATGAGACATCTGGGACATCTGGGACGTCTGGGACGTTAGGGACATACAAGACATCTAGGACGTCTGGGACGTTAGAGACATATGGGACATCTAGGACGTCTGGGACGTTAGGGACATACGGGAAAGCTGGGACGTCTGGGACGTTAGGGACATATGGTACATTTAGGACGTCTGGGACGTTAGGGACATATGGAACATCTAGGTCGACTGGGACATTAGGGACATATGGGACATATGAGATATCTGGGACGTCTGGGACGTTAGGGACATATGGGGCATCTGGGACGTTTGGGACGGTAAGGATATATGGGACATTTAGGACGCCTGGGACATTAGGGGCATATGGAACATCTGGGACTATTAAGACATTAGGTACATATGGAGCATATGGGACATCTGGGACGTCTGGGACGTTAGGGACGTATGGGACATCTGGGACGTCTGGGACGTTGACGTCGGGCACGTCTGGGACGTTAAGGACATTTCGAACATTTAGGACGCCAGGGACATTAGGGACATATGGAACATATGGGACATTTGGGACGTCTGGGACGTCTGGGACGTTAAGGACATATGGAACATTTAAGACCCCTGGGACATTAGGGACATATGGGACCTATGGAACATATGGGACGCCTGGGACATAAAGGACATTTGGGACATATGGGACATCTGGGACGTCTGGGATTTTAGGGACATATGGGACATCTGGGACGTCTGGGACGTCTGGGATGTTAAGGACATATGGGACATCTAGGGCGCCTGGGACATTAGGGACATATGGGACATATGGGACATCTAGGACGCCTGGGACATTAAAGACATATGGGACATATGGGACATCTGGGACGTCTGGGACGTTTAGGACATATGGGACATCTAGGACGTCTGGGACATTAAAGACATATGGGACATATGGGACATCTGGGACGTCTGGGACGTTAGGGTCATATGGGACATATGTAACGTCTGGGACGTTAGGGACATATGGGACATCTGGGACGTCTGGGACGTTAAGGACATATGTGACATTTAGGACGCCTGGTACGTTAGAGACATATGGGACATCTGAGACATATGGGTCATCTGGGACGTCTGGGACGTTAGGGACATATGGGACATCTGGGACGTCTGAGACGTTAAGGACATATGGGACGTCTAGAACGCCTGGGACATTAGGGACATATGGGACATATGGGACATCTGGGACGTCTGGGACGTTAGGGACATTTGGGACATCTGGAACGTCTGGGACGTTAGGGACATATAGGACATCTAGGACGTCTGGGACGTTAGGGACATATAATACATTTAGGACGTCTGAGACGTTAGGGACATATGGGACATATGGGACATCTGAGACGTTAGGGACATATAGGACATCTCGGACATCTAGGACGTCTGGGACGTTAGGGACATATAATACATTTAGGACGTCTGAGACGTTAGGGACATATGGGACATATGGGACATATGAGACATCTGGGACGCCTGGGACATTAGGGACATGTGGGACATATGGGACATCTAGGACGTCTGGGACGTCTGGGACGTTAGGGACATATAATACATTTAGGACGTCTGAGACGTTAGGGACATATGGGACATATGGGACATCTGAGACGTTAGGGACATATAGGACATCTCGGACGTCTGGGACGTCTGGGACTTTAGGGACATACGGGAGAGCTGGGACGTCTGGGACGTTAAGGACATATGGAACATCTAGGACGCCTGGGACATTAGAGACATATGGGACATCTAGGACGTCTGGGACGTCTGGGACGTTAGGGACATACGGGACAGCTGGGCGTCTGG
This sequence comes from Agriotes lineatus, assembly GCA_940337035.1. Classification (NCBI taxonomy): domain Eukaryota; kingdom Metazoa; phylum Arthropoda; class Insecta; order Coleoptera; family Elateridae; genus Agriotes; species Agriotes lineatus. Next base: position 17,913 of record CALNHX010008658.1, read on the forward strand.
GACGTTAGGGACATATGGGACAACAAGGACGCCTGGGACATTAGGGACATATGGGACATGTGAGACATTTGGGACGTCTGAGGCGTTAGGGACATATGAAACATCTAGGACGTCTGGGACATCAGGGACATATGGGACATCTGTAACGTTAGGGACATATGGAACATCAAGGACGTCAGGGACGTCTGGGACGTTAGGGACATACAGGACAGCTGGGACGTCTGGGACGTTAAGGACATATGGGACATTTAGGACGTTTGGGACGTTAGAAACATATGGAACATCTAGGACGTCTGGGACGTTAAGGACATATGGGACATATGGGACATCTGGGACGTCTGGGACGTTATTGTCATATGGGACATCTGGGACGTCTGGGACGTTAAGGACATATGGGACGTCTAGGATGTCTGGGACGTCTGGGACGTTAAGGACATATGGAACATCTAGGACGCTTGGGACATTAGGGACATATGGGACATATGGGACATCTGGGACGTCTGGGACGTTAGTTACATATTTGACATCTGGGACGTCTGGGACGTTAAGGACATATGGGACATCTAGGACGTCTGGAACGTCTGGGACGTTAAGGACATGTGGGACATTTAGGACGCCTGGAACATTACGGACATATGGGACATATGGGACATCTGGGACGTCTAGGACGTTATGGTCATATGGGACATTTGGGACGTCTGGAACGTTAAGGGCATATGGGACATCTAGGACGTCTGGAACGTCTGGGACGTTAAGGACATGTGGGACATTTAGGACGCCTGGAACATTACGGACATATGGGACATATGGGACATCTGGGGCGTCTGGGACGTTATAGTCATATGGGACATTTGGGACGTCTGGAACGTTAAGGACATATGGGACGTCTAGGACGTCTGGGACGTTAGGGACATACGGGACAGCTGGGACGTCTGTGACATTAGGGACATATGGGGCATTTAGGACGTCTGGGACGTTAGGGACATATGGAAGATCTAGGACGCCTGAGACGTTAGAAACATATGGGGCATGTGGGACATCTGGGACGTCTGGGACGTTAGGCACATATGGGAAATTTGAGACGTCTTTGACGTTAAGGACATATGGGACGTCTAGGAAGTCTGGGACGTCTTGAACGTTAGGGACATATGGGACATATGGGACATCTGGGTCGTCTGGGACGTTATGGTCATATGGGACATCTGGGACGTCTGGGACGTTAAAGACATATGGGACATCTAGGACGTCTGGGACGTCTGGGATGTTAAGGACATATGTTACATTTAGGACGCCTGGGACATTAGGGACATCTGGGACGCCTAAGACATTATGGACATATGGAACATATGGGACATCTGGGACGTCTGGGACGTTAGGCACATATGGGAAATTTGAGACGTCTTTGACGTTAAGGACATATGGGACGTCTAGTACGTCTGGGACGTCTGGGACGTTAGGGACATATGGGACATCTGTGACGTCTGGGACGTTAAGGACATATGGGACATCTAGGACGCCTTTGACATTAGGAACATATGGTACATATGGAACATCTGGGACGTCTGGGACGTTAGGGACATACGGGACATCTGTGACGTCTGGGACGTTAAGGACATATGGGACATCTAGGACGCCTTTGACATTAGGAACATATGGGACATATGGGACATCTAGGACGCCTGGGACGTTAAGGACATATGGGACATCTAGGACGTCTGGAACGTCTGGAACGTTAAGGACATATGTGACATTTAGGACGCCTGGGACATTAGGGACATCTGGGCCGCCTAAGACATTATGGACATATGGAACTTATGGGACATCTGGGACGTCTGGGACGTTATTGTCATATGGGACATCTGGGACGTCTGGGACGTTAAGGACATATGGGACGTCTAGGATGTCTGGGACGTCTGGGACGTTAAGGACATATGGAACATCTAGGACGCTTGGGACATTAGGGACATATGGGACATCTGGGACGTCTGGGACGTTAGTTACATATTTGACATCTGGGACGTCTGGGACGTTAAGGACATGTGGGACATTTAGGACGCCTGGAACATTACGGACATATGGGACATATGGGACATCTGGGGCGTCTGGGACGTTATAGTCATATGGGACATTTGGGACGTCTGGAACGTTAAGGACATATGGGACGTCTAGGACGTCTGGGACGTTAGGGACATACGGGACAGCTGGGACGTCTGTGACATTAGGGACATATGGGGCATTTAGGACGTCTGGGACGTTAGGGACATATGGAAGATCTAGGACGCCTGAGACGTTAGAAACATATGGGGCATGTGGGACATCTGGGACGTCTGGGACGTTAGGCACATATGGGAAATTTGAGACGTCTTTGACGTTAAGGACATATGGGACGTCTATGAAGTCTGGGAAGTCTTGAACGTTAGGGACATATGGGACATATGGGACATCTGGGTCGTCTGGGACGTTATGGTCATATGGGACATCTGGGACGTCTGGGACGTTAAGGACATATGGGACATCTAGGACGTCTGGGACGTCTGGGATGTTAAGGACATATGTTACATTTAGGACGCCTGGGACATTAGGGTCATCTGGGACGCCTAAGACATTATGGACATATGGAACATATGGGACATCTGGGACGTCTGGGACGTTAGGCACATATGGGAAATTTGAGACGTCTTTGACGTTAAGGACATATGGGACGTCTAGTACGTCTGGGACGCCTGGGACGTTAGGGACATATGGGACATCTGTGACGTCTGGGACGTTAAGGACATATGGGACATCTAGGACGCCTTTGACATTAGGAACATATGGTACATATGGAACATCTGGGACGTCTGGGACGTTAGGGACATACGGGACATCTGTGACGTCTGGGACGTTAAGGACATATGGGACATCTAGGACGCCTTTGACATTAGGAACATATGGGACATATGGGACATCTAGGACGCCTGGGACGTTAAGGACATATGGGACATCTAGGACGTCTGGAACGTCTGGAACGTTAAGGACATATGTTACATTTAGGACGCCTGGGACATTAGGGACATCTGGGCCGCCTAAGACATTATGGACATATGGAACTTATGGGACATCTGGGACGTCAGGGACGTTAGGCACATATGGGAAATTTGAGACGTCTTTGACGTTAGGGACATATGGGACATTTGTGACGTCTGGGACGTTAAGGACATGTGGGACATCTAGGACGCCTTTGACATTAGGAACGTATGGGACATATGGGACATCTGGGACGCCTGGGACATTAAGGACATATGGGACATATGGGACATCTGGGACGTCTGCGACGTTAGGGACATATGGGACATATGGCACATCTGGGACGCCTGGGACATTAAGGACATATGGGACATATGGGACATCTGGGACGTCTGGGACGTTAAAGACATATGGGACATCTAGGACGTCTGGGACGTTAAGGACATATGGGACATTCAGGACGCCTGGAACATTAGAAACATATGGGACATATGAGACATCTGGGACATCTTGGACGTTATGGTCATATGGGACATCTGGGACGTCTGGGACGTTAAGGACATATGGGACGTCTAGGACGTCTGGGACGTCTGGGACGTTAAGGACATATGGAACATCTAGGACGCTTGGGACATTAGGGACATATGGGACATATGGGACATCTGGGACGTCTGGGACGTTAGGGACATATGGGACATCTGGAACGTCTGGGACGTTAAAGACATATAGGACCTCTGGGACGTTTGGGACGTTAATTACATATGGGACATCTAGGACGTCTGGAACGTCTGGGACGTTAAGGATATATGGGACATTTAGGACGCCTGGAACATTAGGGACATATGGGACATATGGGACATCTGGGTCGTCTGGGACATTATGGTCATATGGGACATCTGGGACGTCTGGGTAGTTAAGGACATATGGGACGTCTAGGACTTCTGGGACGTCTAGGGCGTTAAGGACATATGGTACATCTAGGACGTCTGGGACGTCTGGGACGTTAACGACATATGTTACATTTAGGACGCCTGTGACATTAGGGACATCTGGGACGCCTAAGACATTATGGACATATGGAACATATGGGACATCTGGGACGTCTGGGACGTTAGGCACATATGGGAAATTTGAGACGTGTTTGACGGTAAGAACATATGGGACATCTATGACGTCTGGGACGTCTGGAACGCTAGGGACATATGAGACATCTAAGACGTCTGGGACGTCTGGGACGTTAGGGACATACGGGACAGCTGGGACGTCTGGGACGTTCGGGACATATCGGACATTTAGGACTTCTGGGACGTTAGGGACATATGGAACATCTAGGTCGCCTGGGACATTAGAAACATATGGGACATATGGGATATCTGGGACGTCTGGAACGTTAGGGACATATGGGACATCTGGGACGTCTGGGATGTTAAGGACATATGGCACATTTGGGACGTCTGGGACGTCTGGGACGTTAAGGACATATGTGACATTTAGAACGCCTGGGACATTGAGGACATATGGGACCTATGGGACATATGGGACGTCTAGGACGCCTGGGACGTTATAAACATGTGGAACATCTAGGACGCTTGGGACATTGGGGACATATGGGACGTCTGGGACGTTAGAGACATACAGGACATCTAGGACGTCTGGGACGTTAGGGACATATTTGACATCTAGGACGTCTGGGACGTCTGGGACGTTAGGGACATACGGGAAAGCTGGGACGTCTGGGACGTTAGGGACATATGGGACATTTAGGACGTCTGGGAGGTTAGGGACATATGGGACATCTAGGACGTCTGGGACGTCTGGGACGTTAAGGACATATGGGGCATTTAGGACGCCTGGGACATTAGGGACATATGAGACATATGGGACATCTGGGACGTCTGGGACGTTAAGGACATATGGGACATCTAGGACGTCTGGGACATTAGGAACATATGGGACATAAGAAACATCTGGGACGCCTGGGACATTAGGGACATATGGGACATATGGGACATCTGTGACGTCTGGGACGTTAGGGACATAAGGGACATTTAGGACGCCTGGGACATTAGGGACATATGGGACGTCTGGGACGTCTGGGACATTAGGAACATATGGGACATATGAAACATCTGGGACGTCTGGGACGTTAGGAACATATTGGACATCTGAGACGTCTGGGACGTTAGGGACATATAGGACATCTAGGACGTTTGGGACGTTAGGGACATATGGGACATCTAGGACGTTTAGGACGTTAAAGACATATGGGACATTTGGGACGTCTGGGACGTTAAGGACATATGGGACATATGAGACATCTGGGACGCCTGGGACATTAAGGACATATGGGACATATGGGACATCTGGGACGACTGGGACATATGAGACATTTGGGACGTCTGGGACCTTAAGGACATATGGGATATCTAGGACGTCTGGGACATTAGGGACATATGAGACATATGTGACATCTGGGACGTCTGGGACGTTACGGACATACAGGACATCTAGGACTTCTGGGACGTTAGGGACATATGGGACATCTAGGACCTCTGGGACATTAGGGACATATGCGACATCTAGGACGTCTGGGACGTTAGGGACATATGAGACATCTGGGACGTTAAGGACATATGGGATATCTAAGACGTCTGGGACATTAGGGACATATGAGACATATGGAACATCTGGGACGTCTGGGACGTTAGGGACATACAGGACATCTAGGACGTCTGGGACGTTAGGGACATATGGGACATCTAGGACGTCTGGGACGTTAGGGACATACGGGAAAGCTGGGACGTCTGGGACGTTAGGTACATATGGGACATTTAGGACGTCTGGGACGTTAGGGACATATGGAACATCTAGGTCGACTGGGACGTTAGGGACATATGGGACATATGAGATATCTGGGACGTCTGGGACGTTAGGGACATCTGGGACGTTTGGGACGGTAAGAACATATGGGACATCTAGGACTTGTGGGACGTCTGGGACGTTAGGGACATACAGGACATCTAGGACGTCTGGGACGTTAGGGACATATGGGACATCTAGGACGTCTGGGACGTTAGGGACATACGGGAAAGCTGGGACGTCTGGGACGTTAGGGACATATGGGACATTTAGGACGCCTGGGACATTAGGGGCATATTGTCTTATCAGCTACAGTTAGGTGATTAATACTTGTGTCTTATTTATATTTGCTCTAGTCTCTTTTTTAGTCTCTTTTTTATTTATCTTGTGTACTTTGTGGTTGAATGTATTTATACAAATGGTTTATCTTTTACATCACACCCGTTCATGTCGATTGTTTGTGATATTTGTTTTCAGGCGAAGTTGAAAAACGGTTACACCGACACTTCGCCTTTTGAGATTATGTCTTCTTTTTTATTGTAAATGAATGTCAATGTAATGTCAATGTAATCTCAATAAACATTATTATTATTATTATTATTATTATTATATGGAACATCTGGGACTCCTAAGACATTAGGTACATATGGAGCATATGGGACATCTGGGACGTCTGGGACGTTAGGGACATATGGGACATCTGGGACGTCTGAGACGTTAAGGACATATGGGACATCTAGGACGTCTGTCTCGTCTGGGACGTTAAGGACATATCGAACATTTAGGACGCCAGGGACATTAGGGACATATGGAACATATGGGACATTTGGGACGTCTGGGACGTCTGGGACGTTAAGGACATATGGGACATTTAGGACCCCTGGGACATTAGGGACATATGGAACCTATGGAACATATGGGACGCCTGGGACATAAAGGACATTTGGGACATATGGGACATCTGGGACGTCTGGGATTTTAGGGACATATGGGACATCTGGGACGTCTGGGACGTCTGGGATGTTAAGGACATACGGGACATCTAGGGCGCCTGGGACATTAGGGACATATGGGACATATGGGACATCTAGGACGCCTGGGACATTAAGGACATATGGGACATACGGGACACCTGGGACGTCTGGGCCGTTAGGGACATATGAGACATCTGGGACGTCTGGGACGTTAAGGACCTATGGGATATCTAGGACGTCTGGGACATTAGGGACATATGAGACATATGTGACATCTGGGACGTCTGGGACGTTAGGGACATACAGGACATCTAGGACTTCTGAGACGTTAGGGACATATGAGACATCTGGGACGTTAAGGACATATGGGATATCTAAGACGTCTGGTACATTAGGGACATATGAGACATATGGGACATCTGGGACGTCTGGGACGTTAGGGACATACAGGACATCTAGGACGTCTGGGACGTTAGGGACATATGGGACATCTAGGACGTCTGGGACGTTAGGGACATACGGGAAAGCTGGGACGTCTGGGACGTTAGGGACATATGGGACATTTAGGACGTCTGGGACGTTAGGGACATATGGAACATCTAGGTCGACTGGGACGTTAGGGACATATGGGACATATGAGATATCTGGGACATCTGGGACGTTTGGGACGGTAAGGACATATGGGACATCTAGGACTTGTGGGACGTCTGGGACGTTAAGGATATATGGGACATTTAGGACGCCTGGGACATTAGGGGCATATGGAACATCTGGGACTATTAAGACATTAGGTACATATGGAGCATATGGGACATCTGGGACGTCTGGGACGTTAGGGACATATGGGACATCTGGGACGTGTGGGACGTTAAGGACATATGGGATATCTAGGACGTCTGACACGTCTGGGACGTTAAGGACATATCGAACATTTAGGACGCCAGGGACATTAGGGACATATGGAACATATGGGACATTTGGGACGTCTGGGACGTTGAAACAAATCTTTAGCTCCTGCTATTTGTTTCGCCATTTATTTATTCTTTTCCGGGCCAGCCTGTACATTCCCACTTGAATTATTTTCGCTGTATTTCGAATAATATCAAGTTTTGTCCGCGCGAAGGCGCTAGATTTGGTTTTCCCGAATTCACTTGTTATCGCTTTACGCCAGCGAACAGCGATTCGATTATTTTGGGCCATTTGATTTTCGCTTTCTGTCGAAGCAACTTGCTTCTTCGAAGGTATTCCCACGTGCTACAGCACTAATTAATAATTAATTTCGTTAGTGAGCTGATAACTAAATCAGGTATGTTTACGCTAATTGCTTGTTATCCATTTTAGTAATTTCTCTTTCTTATCAGCTTTTAGTTACCGCTTTTAGTTACCACTTTCGAGTAACTCTTTTAAACGCCGTTTTTGAGCGACTGGTTATGCTAATTGGCATCATAATTGGTAATCTTGGACCCCTCACAACTTCTTCTGGAATGCCATTTTGAACCTGCTGTTACTGACGTGAGGCGTTCAGTTCCTTATCAAGTTTGGCCACGAGGTCTGGACTGCGGAAAGCCGTCACGTTACGATTATGCTGGACCAATTATTCTTCGCCTACATGCGACTTTTTATTACCCAGGTTAGTCTCAGATATCTACGACGTTCCATCACCGATAACCGATTTACCAGTTCTAAATTTAATTTCACCTTTATAAGTTGCAAACTTAATGTAATAATTGTTTTACTTTACAATTAATAAATTTAAAGCTCCGCTTTATAAATTTAAAACATAATGTAATAATTATTCTATGATCTACATCTCACAAATTTAAAGTTTTGCTTAATGAATACATATTAAGAATTTTGTAAAAAAAGTGCTTCACGCTATTTTATTATCATTACCGAGATAACGGATAATACACACAGACAGTGATAAGCTTATCCCTTCAGTGAATTGCATTCAAATTCAATCTAAGAGCCTAAAGGAGGTTCACATATTTTCGCTGTGCGTGTTGCATTTTAAGCACGTATAATTTATTGTATTCAGGTTATTTAATATTGTGATAAACGATTTTCCGACGCATTATTGATGTTGCCACCAAACATGATCTGCTGATTAATAAACTTAATTGTTTGTTATTATTTTATTTATTTCTTGAAATCTGTGATTTCTGGCGCCCTGTGTTTTTGATTATTATTAAGAGAGCTTGCAGCAGCTCAGCTGATGATAGAAATCTGCGACCCAAGGCCATCGACTTTGACGCTAGCTAGGCAATTGCGGTAAGTAAGAAACATTTCAGAGCTACCGTGGTGTATAAATGATAAGGGGGTTGATACTACCATTGGTTATTATTAGTAATCAATCGCAGGTTGGCTTTTTTATTGTTTCACTGACGCCAACGAGTGGGCTCCCGACTTTGGTATTACATCAGCTGTGCAACCTGCAATTCTCATTTAATATTTTGACAAAATTATTTATTTAAAATGAATGTCAACGCACTTCGTGTTGATGAGCTGCTTTACGAACTACTGTTCAGGGGTTTAGATAGAGACACGGTGGAAGGTATGAACGTCGACCAACGTCGTAGAACCTTACGTGCTAAGTTGTTACTCGAAAAGGCTGACCCTACGCTGCTTAACGCTTATCAATTAGTGGCACCCTTCGATGTACAATTAGAACTTGATACTTGTAAAGGCAAACTAACTGAACTTTCGGTATTAGTTACTGCTTTCTCTGCTGCACCTTGCAATTCTGAATTTGCTCGGCTCGATACGCGGCTAACGCATTTGTATTCACGACTAACCAGGTTACAACCCTCTTCTAAATTAGAACAGGAGCATGCTACCCTTACCAGTCAATGCTTAGATTTATTACAGTCACTTAGTAATGAGCATGACGATTCGCAATTACAAGTAGATCCTTTGTCTTCAAATGTTGATGCCACTAATTTTGTCGATTCTGTTAATACAGTAGCTCCACCTAATTCTGACACTATTGAACCTATGGCAGATAATATTGTTGACAACCCTAACATAACTGAAGCCGCCGGTTTAGCTTCATCTACGTTCCAACGACCTAGGGTATCTTTTTCTAATGAGCACGTACATCCGTATCCTCCTTTTACACAACAACCTAGTATGTCCGCTACTGCTAATTTGCGAACTGAACTAGACCAAATTAATTACTCTACGACGTCTTTTCCTAGACATGTAGGTTTAGTTTCTGTACCGGTATGCAAATGGGGTTTATCATTTAATGGAGACACTACTAATATGGGGGTAAATTCTTTCTTACAACGTGTCGAAGAACTTAGGGTAGCGCGTAACATTTCATACGACCAATTATTTTCTAGTGCTGTTGACATTTTCTCGGGTCGTGGGTTAGTATGGTACCGTGCTATGCATCACCGGGTTTCAAACTGGCACGACTTGGTAGCTAGGTTGCGATCTGATTTTTTGCCTACTGATTTTGATGAAGAATTATGGGACGAGATTAGGAAGCGTAAGCAGGGGGCCGATGAAAAACCCTCACTTTTTATTGCTGTGCTGCTTAATTTATTTGATCGTTTACTCATTAAACCATCCGAATCAGTTCAACTTAAGCATATTATGAAAAACTTGCAACCTTTTTACGCTACTCAATTATCCTTAACAGTAGTCCACGATATTGAACACCTTGCATTTCTGTGTAAAAAGCTGGAAGATGTTAAGATTCAGAATATTAAATACCGCAATCCTGCTGCTGCCTCATCCTTGCAACTGGAACCTGAATTGGCCTACCAGCCTACTCCTAAAAAACCTGTGACACAGACTGCACAAATGACAATTAAACATTCTGGTCCTAGAGCTAACCGTGCGAAAAGTACAACCACTTGTTGGAACTGCCGTAAATTAGGCCATACTTTCCATACTTGCTCGGCAGATAAGACTATTTTTTGCTATATTTGCGGTCATGCAAATAGTTATTTTGCTACTTGTCCTAAATGCCATCCAAAAAACGCAAAGTAAAGGGTAGATATCACAGCCGATCTATTCCTTATCCCTATTATACTAAGGCTGATACTTTATCTTGGGAATCTTGGTTACGAACTGTGAATGAATTTTGCCGTATGACTTGTAATACTTCAGCCACCTTTACTAAACAACTTTCTGACAACCGTCCTTATTTAACCATTTATATTAATGGCGAACCTATTCACGCTCTTTGCGATACAGGGGCCAATCAAACTTTAATTGGGCGCAACGGTTTATATTTACTTCAGAGACACGACCTCAAATTGTGTAACAATAAGTCTCCGCTTACCTTGACTACTGCTGACGGTCAGCTACAAAATATTTTAGGTACTGTTGCCTTACCCATTACCATTGATGGTATTACTAGGTCCATCGATGCGGTTATTTGTGACTCAATTCCGTCTACACTAATTTTAGGTGTTGATTTTTGCTACGCTTTTGGAGCAAAGACTGATTTTGTCGCTGGACGCTTCGATGTGGCTGAAACTTTTTCGCTGCAGACTATTTGTGGCGTAGTTGATTTGTCAGTTCAACAAAAACTTTTACTAGACCAAGTTGTTGGGAAATTTGCTGAAATTTCTGGTCCTACTTTAGGCTTAACTAATTTAGTTGTACACACTATTGATACGGGTGACGCATCTCCTATTAAGCAGAGATACTATCCTTTGTCTCCTGCTATGCAAGTCCATGCCGACCACGAACTTGATCGCTTGTTAGAGATGGGCATTATTCGTCCCTCGAAATCTCCTTGGAGTTCTCCAATGGTCTTAGTCAAAAAGAAAGATGGTTCATATCGACTTTGTTTCGATGGTCGAAAATTAAATTCGGTTACCAAGAAGGATGCTTATCCTTTACCATATTTAAATAGCATTCTTGATAAATTGCGCGATGCACGTTATCTTACGTCCATCGATCTTAAGCAAGCTTTTCACCAAATTCCTCTGCACCCCGATTCGTGCGAGAAAACAGCTTTTACAGTCCCTAGACGTGGTTTGTTCGAGTTTACAGTTGTACCGTTTGGGATCGCGAACGCACCAGCTAGTCAACAACGTCTCATGGATAGCATTTTTGGTCCGCTATTGGGTGAAAACATCTTCGTGTATCTAGACGATATTGTTATCGTGTCTGGAACCTTTAAAGAACACTTGGACACCTTAGAGCAAGTTTATACCCGTCTTAAAGACGCTAACTTAACTGTCAATATCGACAAATGTCAATTTTGCCGTCCCAGTCTTACGTACCTCGGCTTTGTTGTCGATAAAAATGGTTTACGCACGGACCCTGATAAAATCTTGGCTATCACCAAATATCCTCAACCAAAAACGGTGACCGAAGTCAAACGCTTTATTGGCTTAGCTTCTTGGTATCGTCGCTTCGTTCCAAATTTTGCCACTATTACTGCTCCTATTTCGGACCTAATTAAGGGTCGTATTAAAAAGCAGCGTGTGCATTGGACTGATGATGCTATTAAATCATTTAATCAAATTAAATCTTGTTTGACCTCCGCTCCTGTTTTGAGTAGCCCAAATTTTTCGCTACCGTTCACGTTACAATGTGACGCCTCGAATTTTGGCCTCGGTTGTGTCCTTACACAAAATATTGACGATGAGGAAAAGGTAATTGCTTATGCTTCACGTACCCTTAACAAGGCCGAACGCAATTATTCTGTCACAGAGAGAGAGTGTTTAGCTGTCATCTTTGGCATTGAGAAATTTAGACCGTATATTGAAGGTACACATTTCACTGTGTTAACTGACCACTATTCCTTATTGTGGCTTACTAATATGAAAGACCCCACTGGCCGTTTAGCCCGTTGGAGTGTTCGTTTGTCGCAATACGATTTTACAATTCAAAACCGACAGGGCAAACATAATGTAGTTCCCGATGCCTTATCGCGAGCTCCTATTCAGGTTTCCGCTCTAGAACTTGTTGATGGTGACTTAGACTCTTGGTACTTAAAAATGCTGGACCGCGTTAGCCAAAGTCCTAATCAATTTCCAACTTGGCGAATTGAAAATCATCGACTTTTTAAGTATGTTCCCAACCGTCATGCCATTGTTAGCAACTTAGTGGAATGGAAACAGGTGATACCTCGTTCTCGCCGAACTGAAATTTACAAACTCTTTCATGACAGTCCCACATTTGCTCACTTGGGTGGTTATAAAACCTTTTGTAAAATCTCCGAACAATATTACTGGCCTAAAATGCGTGCCGATGTCATCCGTTACATACGCCATTGTGAAACTTGTGCTGCGAGTAAAGTTAGTCAACTTGCTAGACCTGGTTTAATGGGCCAAAATAAGAAGATTTTATACCCTTTTCAATGTTTGTCAATTGACATAATGGGTCCCTTACCTCGCACGAAAACTGGTAACACTTTTATCATAGTTGTATGTGATTGGCTAACCAAGTTTACCTTAGTTAAAGCTGTTCGCGCTGCCACTGCTAAAGCAGTAGCCAAGTTTCTGGAGAACGAAGTATTCCTTATTTTTGGTGTTCCTCAAATATGTATGGTTGATAACGGACCACAATTTATAAGTTCCCAATTTAAAGCCTTGATGAAACAATACCAAGTTCAACAAGTTTGGTATAATGCTTCTTATCATCCTCAAGTCTATTTTGTTGAGAGAGTTAACCGAGTTATCGGTACTGCTCTTCGTTCTTATGTTTCGGATAATCATCGTTCGTGGGACGAACATATTTATCAAGTTGCACACGCTTTGCGTAACGCCGTTCATGAGGTGACGGGTTACACCCCTTCTTTCTTAAATTTTGGGAGGACTGTACCAGTTTCTGGGACTTATTACGGTCGTCTTAAGAACTTCCAAGAAGAAGAATTATCTTTAGAAACTCGTGAAGACCTGGCTTCAGACGTTAACCAACTTTCTGAACTTTATCAAGACGTTGTTAAACGCCTCAATAACTCCTACCAACGCAATTCCAAGCACTATAACTTGCGTAAGCGTCCATTAAAATTTAATGTCAATGATTTGGTTTGGAAAAGGAACTACGTCTTATCTGATGCATCTAAATCCTTCAATCAGAAATTGGCTCCTAAATATGTCAAATGCAGAGTACTAAAAGTCACCGGCCCACTTACCTATCAGTTAGTGACCGTCCCCGACAATAAAAACGTTGGAGTTTGGCATATTAAAGATTTAAAACCTTACTTTGGAGAAGGACAAGTGGAGGAGTGAATTTTGGTGTGCCTGATTGTGTGTATGTGATTGTATGTATGATGATGTATGTGCATGTTTAGCTTATCTCGCCTATTCACCCTACGGATAGTATTATACTATCAACATTATTCTCACCCTTTTCGACTTGTTAACCAATTTCTATTATTATTATAATTATTATTATTTATTGCGTGCTTTTTAAGCCGCATATTTTTTGCTTTTGAGTGCTAGTTAGGCACCTTGAGCGACTCCTTAATTACCGATTTGATGGTACTTTTCCCTATCATTAGATTATATTAGGTGAAACCCTTTTGAGTGACGGATTTCCTCGCTTCTTTATAGATAGCGATTGGACCTTTTGTCGAACTCTTCTTGAGTCTTTTGTTGATAGTGAAGCAAGTGTTTAGGTGAGTTGCTTTCGTGATGAATGCGTGAGTCTTCTTTACTTTTTCGAAGTGTGTCTTTCTGACAATGGAGTTAGTTGTAAAAGAGTTTCTAGACCTGCACGATTTACTTAGGGTGGTAGGTTGGGCATGCAGGGAAGGTCACTGTTTGGGAACGTCATCATCTAGTTCTTCCCCTTTGTAACGTATAGGGTGGTTGGTTGGGTATGCAGGGTCGGTCTCTTTTTTGGGAAACTTTTCCATCAAATATTTTATTATTTCCTTTCCCCATCTCGCTTCACGAGATATTTTCAAAGCTTCAGGTCAGCATTCTTAGGTTTTTTGATAGCCTTTAGGATTTGTAGTATGCATGAGTTCGTGCTTGGGTTTTTAATAGTTTTTGGGGGCGGGTTTCTTTCGGTCTTGTGGAGATTTCTGGGGGTCGGGGCGAGCGATTGGGTTGCCATCCGACTCGGTGAGGGAGTTACATTCAGTCCGTCACCGGCGCGCCTTTTCCATCTAGCTGCGACGACTGGCTGAATGCCCGAGCTGGGTCTGGTGGTGGTGCGGTCGTTCCTTCCGGCTTCTGGGGTCTTTACCCAAATTCGGGGCGGGTATGGTTTTTAGGGCTTTTTTGTCCTGGGTTTTACCCGAATTTTTTTGTCGTAGTATTTTCACTTCTGCGATGTTTCATACAGGAGTAAGTTTTTGTGACTTATCTCCGGTGTTTCGCTGTGTGTTAGTTCACACGGTGTTTTAGTGTGCAGTCGTTCCTGGACTGTTCACTTTTCCTCGACCAGCAGGGTGTAGGGTTTTCTGCTTTGGCGCTCTTTTTCACAGTCGCTTACATTCGCGGTGATCACTACGGGGGCCCGCGCTGAGTGTCTGTGATTGACAGTGTCCTCACCTTTTGTTAATTTCTCATTTCACTGCAATAGCTTCTTTCAAACAGCCCTGCGTTGACTGACTGACTGACGGACATCGGACTTATCCCTTCCAAATCCCTCTTCATTATACTATCTTCCTTTACTATACTCTTTTAATACCCAAGTATCCCTTTTTCCGATTTCTTTTCTTCTCTACCTTATTGGCTAATTCCAAATCCCATTTCTTAGTTCCATGCCAATTTCCGGCTGCTGCCTCAGCCGTTGGCTAAATCTCAGCAACTTTTCAGTACGCTGACTAGTCCAATGTGTGTATTATGCCAGTACACATTTAAGGTAACCTTCTGTTTAGTTCGTTTTCCGTTGGCTATGGTACAGAGCTAAGCGTCTAACTTATCCACCGACGCGCCTTTTTCATCTAGCGCGACGGATCGGTTTAGCACTTTGCTCACGACTATTCCCTCCGTAAAACTTTCTATCCCTTCTTCTTTTCTTAACTTTACTCTTTTATTTCCCATCTATTTCCCTATTTTCCTTTCGCCTTCTTTTGACTGACGATGACCTTTCAATTGCTTTAGCATAATCATACCTCAGGTATTTCTCTTGGCCGTGGGGAGTGAAACAAATCTTTAGCTCCTGCTATTTGTTTCGCCATTTATTTATTCTTTTCCGGGCCAGCCTGTACATTCCCACTTGAATTATTTTCGCTGTATTTCGAATAATATCAAGTTTTGTCCGCGCGAAGGCGCTAGATTTGGTTTTCCCGAATTCACTTGTTATCGCTTTACGCCAGCGAACAGCGATTCGATTATTTTGGGCCATTTGATTTTCGCTTTCTGTCGAAGCAACTTGCTTCTTCGAAGGTATTCCCACGTGCTACAGCACTAATTAATAATTAATTTCGTTAGTGAGCTGATAACTAAATCAGGTATGTTTACGCTAATTGCTTGTTATCCATTTTAGTAATTTCTCTTTCTTATCAGCTTTTAGTTACCGCTTTTAGTTACCACTTTCGAGTAACTCTTTTAAACGCCGTTTTTGAGCGACTGGTTATGCTAATTGGCATCATAATTGGTAATCTTGGACCCCTCACAACTTCTTCTGGAATGCCATTTTGAACCTGCTGTTACTGACGTGAGGCGTTCAGTTCCTTATCAAGTTTGGCCACGAGGTCTGGACTGCGGAAAGCCGTCACGTTACGATTATCCTACCAATTATTCTTCGCCTACATGCGACTTTTTATTACCCAGGTTAGTCTCAGATATCTACGACGTTCCATCACCGATAACCGATTTACCAGTTCTAAATTTAATTTCCCCTTTATAAGTTGCAAACTTAATGTAATAATTGTTTCACTTTACAATTAATAAATTTAAAGCTCCGCTTTATAAATTTAAAACATAATGTAATAATTATTCTATGATCTACATCTCACAAATTTAAAGTTTTGCTTAATGAATACATTATTATTATTATTATTATTATTATTATTATGATTCAGGACAGGCGTTGTCAAGAAAAAACATTCTCATTCAGTTGCAAAGTAAGGTTCGCTGTATCGTGCATTAGTTCCAGTTTGTGTGTGCGCGATGGCAGATTTGGCAACGGCATCCCCGGCGCCAGAGTCGGAAATGCCAGATTTGGAAACGACATCCTCGGCGGCGGCGTCGGAAATGGTAGATTTGGGAACGGCATCCCCGGCGGCGGAGTTGGCAGCCACCGTCTCCACGCCCGCTTCGTCGGAGAAATTCGAGAAGAAGGTCACCAAGACCAGAGGGACCCGCGTGAAGCCTAACCACCCTCGCACCTCCGAGATGGTGAACAACGCGATCAAGAGCCTAAGGGAGAGAGGCGGCTCGTCAGTTCAAGCGATCAAGAAGTACGTCGCCGCCAACTACATGGTGGACGCCCAGAAGCTGTCGCCGTTCATCAATAAGTACGCTATTTTATTATCATTACCGAGATAACGGATAATACACACAGACAGTGATAAGCTTATCCCTTCAGTGAATTGCATTCAAATTCAATCTAAGAGCCTAAAGGAGGTTCACATATTTTCGCTGTGCGTGTTGCATTTTCAGCACGTATAATTTATTGTATTCAGGTTATTTAATATTGTGATAAACGATTTTCCGACGCATTATTGATGTTGCCACCAAACATGATCTGCTGATTAATAAACTTAATTGTTTGTTATTATTTTATTTATTTCTTGAAATCTGTGATTTCTGGCGCCCTGTGTTTTTGATTATTATTAAGAGAGCTTGCAGCAGCTCAGCTGATGATAGAAATCTGCGACCCAAGGCCATCGACTTTGACGCTAGCTAGGCCATTGCGGTAAGTAAGAAACATTTCAGAGCTACCGTGGTGTATAAATGATAAGGGGGTTGATCTGCGATTATACTACCATTGGTTATTATTAGTAATCAATCGCAGGTTGGCTTTTATATTGTTTCAACGTCTGGGACGTTAAGGACATATGGGACATTTAGGACCCCTGGGACATTAGGGACATATGAGACCTATGGAACATATGGGACGCCTGGGACATAAAGGACATTTGGGACATATGGGACATCTGGGACGTCTGGGATTTTAGGGACATATGGGACATCTGGGACGTCTGGGACGTCTGGGATGTTAAGGACATATGGGACATTTAGGGCGCCTGGGACATTAGGGACATATGGGACATATGGGACATCTAGGACGCCTGGGACATTAAGGACATATGGGACATACGGGACACCTGGACGTCTGGGACGTTAGGGACATATGGGACATCTGGGACGTCTGGGACGTTAAGGACATATGGGACATCTAGGACGTCTGGGACATTAAAGACATATGGGACATATGGGACATCTGGGACGTCTGGGACGTTAGAGACATATGGGACATCTGGGACGTCTGGGACGTTAGGGACATATGGGACATCTGGGACGTCTGGGACGTTAAGGACATATGTGACATTTAGGACGCCTGGTACGTTAGGGACATATGGGACATTTAGGACGCCTGGGACATTAGGGACATATGGGACATATGGGACATCTAGGACGTCTGGGACGTTAATGACATATGGGACATCTAGGACATCTGGGACATTAGGGACACATGGGACATATAAAACATCTGGGACGGCTGGGACAATAGGGACATATGGGACATATGGGACATCTGTGACGTCTGGGACGTTATGGACATATGGGACATCTGGGACGTCTGGGACGTTAGGGACATATGGGACATCTGGGACGTCTGGGACGTTAGAGACAAATAGGACATCTAGAACGTCTGGGACGTTAGGGACATATGGGACATCTGGGACGTCTGGGACGTTAAGGACATATGGGACATCTAGGACGTCTGGGACGTTAGAGACATATGGAACATCTGGGACGTCTGGGACGTTAGGGACATATGGGACATCTGGGACATATGGGACCTATGGGACATATGGGACGCCTAGGACATTAGGGACATATGGGACATATGGGACATCTGGGACGTCTGGGACGTTAGGAACATATGGGACATTTAGGACGTTTGGGACGTTAGGAACATATGGAACATCTAGGACGTCTTAGACATTAGGGACATATGGGACATATGAGACATCTGGGACGTCTGGGACGTTAGGAACATATGGGATATCTGGGACGTCTGGGACGTTAAGGACATATGGGGCATTTGGGACGCCTGGGACATTAGGGACATATGGGACATATGGGACATCTGGGGCGTCTAGGTCGTTAGGGACATATGGGACATCTGGGACGTATGGGACGTTAGGGACATATGGGACATCTGGGACGTCTGCGACGTTAGGGACATATAGGACATCTAGGTCGTCTGGGACGTTAGGGACATATGGGACATCTAGGACGTCTGGAACGTTAAGGACATATGGGACATCTGGGACGTATGGGACGTTAGGGACATATGGGACATCTGGGACGTCTGGAACGTTAAGGACATATGGGACACCTAGGACGTCTGGGACGTTAGGGATATATGGGACATCTGGGACGTATGGGATGTTAGGGACATATGGGACATCTGGGACGTCTGGGACGTTAGGGACATATAGGACATCTAGGTCGTCTGGGACGTTAGGGACATATGGGGCATCTAGGACGTCTGGGACGTCTGGGACGTTAGGGACATATGGGGCATTTAGGACGTCTGGGACGTTAGGGACATATGGGACATCTAGGACGTCTGAAACGTTAAGGACATATGGGACACCTAGGACGTCTGGGACGTTAGGGACATATGGGACATCTGGGACGTATGGGACGTTAAGGACATATGGTACATCTGGGACGTCTGGAACGTTAAGGACATATGGGACACCTAGGACGTCTGGGACGTTAGGGATATATGGGACATCTGGGACGTATGGGACGTTAGGGACATATGGGACATCAGGGACGTCTGGGACGTTAGGAACATATAGGACATCTAGGTCATCTGGGACGTTAGGGACATATGTGGCATCTGGGACGTCTGCGACGTTAGGGACATATAGGACATCTAGGTCGTCTGGGACGTTAGGGAAATATGGGACATCTAGGACGTCTGGAACGTTAAGGACATATGGGACACCTAGGACGTCTGGGACGTTAGGGACATATGGGACATCTGGGACGTATGGGACGTTAGGGACATATGGGACATCTGGGACGTCTGGAACGTTAAGGACATATGGGACACCTAGGACGTCTGGGACGTTAGGGATATATGGGACATCTGGTACGTATGGGACGTTAGGGACATATGGGACATCGGGGACGTCTGGGACGTTAGGGACATATAGGACATCTAGATCGTCTGGGACGTTAGGGACATATGGGGCATCTAGGACGTCTGGGACGTCTGGGACGTTAGGGACATATGGGGCATTTAGAACGTCTGGGACGTTAGGGACATATGAGACATCTGGGACGTCTGGGACGTTATGGTCATATGGGACATCTGGGACGTCTGGGACGTTAAGGACATATGGGACGTCTAGGACGTCTGGGACGTCTGGGACGTTAAGGACATATGGAACATCTAGGACGCTTGGGACATTAGGGACATATGGGACATATGGGACATCTGAGACGTCTGGGACGTTAAAGACATATAGGGCATCTGGGACGTCTGGGACGTTAATTACATATGGGACATCTAAGACGTCTGGAACGTCTGGGACGTTAAGGATATATGGGACATTTAGGACGCCTGGAACATTAGGGACATATGCGACATATGGGACATCTGGGTCGTCTGGGACGTTATGGTCATATGGGACATCTGGGACGTCTGGGACGTTAAGGACATATGGGGCATCTAGGACGTCTGGGACGTCTGGGACGTTAGGGACATATGGGACATCTGGGACGTATGGGACGTTAGGGACATATGGGACATCTGGGACGTCTGGAACGTTAAGGACATATGGGACACCTAGGACGTCTGGGACGTTAGGGATATATGGGACATCTGGTACGTATGGGACGTTAGGGACATATGGGACATCGGGGACGTCTGGGACGTTAGGGACATATAGGACATCTAGATCGTCTGGGACGTTAGGGACATATGGGGCATCTAGGACGTCTGGGACGTCTGGGACGTTAGGGACATATGGGGCATTTAGGACGTCTGGGACGTTAGGGACATATGAGACATCTGGGACGTCTGGGACGTTATGGTCATATGGGACATCTGGGACGTCTGGGACGTTAAGGACATATGGGACGTCTAGGACGTCTGGGACGTCTGGGACGTTAAGGACATATGGAACATCTAGGACGCTTGGGACATTAGGGACATATGGGACATATGGGACATCTGGGACGTCTGGGACGTTAAAGACATATAGGGCATCTGGGACGTCTGGGACGTTAATTACATATGGGACATCTAAGACGTCTGGAACGTCTGGGACGTTAAGGATATATGGGACATTTAGGACGCCTGGAACATTAGGGACATATGCGACATATGGGACATCTGGGTCGTCTGGGACGTTATGGTCATATGGGACATCTGGGACGTCTGGGACGTTAAGGACATATGGGGCATCTAGGACGTCTGGGACGTCTGGGACGTTAAGGACTTATGTTACATTTAGGACGCCTGGGACATTAGGGACATCTGGGACGCTTAAGACATTATGGACATATGGAACATATGGGACATCTGGGACGTCTGGGACGTTAGGCACATATGGGAAATTTGAGAGGTCTTTGACGTTAAGGACATATGGGACGTCTAGGACGTCTGGGACGTCTTGAACGTTAGGGACATATGGGACATATGGGACATCTGGGACGTCTGGGACGTTAGGGACATATGGGACATCTGTGACGTCTGGGACGTTAAGGACATATGGGACATCTAGGACGCCTTTGACATTAGGAACATATGGGACATATGGAACATCTGAGACGTCTGGGACGTTAGGGACATATGGGACATCTGTGACGTCTGGGACGTTAAGGACATATGGGACATCTAGGACGCCTTTGACATTAGGAACATATGGGACATATGGGACATCTAGGACGCCTGGGACGGTAAGGACATATGGGACATCTAGGACGTCTGGAACGTCTGGGACGTTAAGGACATATGTTACATTTAGGACGCCTGGGACATTAGGGACATCTGGGACGCCTAAGACATTATGGACATATGGAACATATGGGACATCTGGGACGTCAGGGACGTTAGGCACATATGGGAAATTTGAGACGTCTTTGACGTTAGGGACATATGGGACATTTGTGACGTCTGGGACGTTAAGGACATATGGGACATCTAGGACGCCTTTGACATTAGGAACGTTTGTGACATATGGGACATCTGGGACGCCTGGGACATTAAGGACATATGGGACATATGGGACATCTGGGACGTCTGGTACGTTAGGGACATATGGGACATATGGCACATCTGGGACGCCTGGGACATTAAGGACATATGGGACATATGGGACATCTGGGACGTCTGGGACGTTAAGGACATATGGGACATCTAGCACGTCTGGGACGTTAAGGACATATGGGACATTTTGGACGCCTGGAACATTAGAAACATATGGGACATATGAGACATCTGGGACGTCTGGGACGTTATGGTCATATGGGACATCTGGGACGTCTGGGACGTTAAGGACATATGGGACGTCTAGGACGTCTGGGACGTCTGGGACGTTAAGGACATATGGAACATCTAGGACGCTTGGGACATTAGGGAAATATGGGACATATGGGACATCTGGGACGTCTGGGACGTTAGGGACATATGGGACATCTGGAACGTCTGGGACGTTAAAGACATATAGGACCTCTGGGACGTCTGGGACGTTAATTACATATGGGACATCTAGGACGTCTGGAACGTCTGGGACGTTAAGGATATATGGGACATTTAGGACGCCTGAAACATTAGGGACATATGGGACATATGGGACATCTGGGTCGTCTGGGACGTTATGGTCATATGGGACATCTGGGACGTCTGTGACGTTAAGGACATATGGGACGTCTAGGACGTCTGGGACGTCTAGGGCGTTAAGGATATATGGGACATCTAGGACGTCTGGGACGTCTGGGACGTTAAGGACATATGTTACATTTAGGACGCCTGGGACATTAGGGACATCTGGGACGCCTAAGACATTATGGACATATGGAACATATGGGACATCTGGGACGTCTGGGACGTTAGGCACATATGGGAAATTTGAGACGTGTTTGACGTTAAGGACATATGGGACATCTAGGACGTCTGGGACGTCTGGAACGCTAGGGACATATGGGACATCTAGGTCCTCTGGGACGTCTGGGACGTTAGGGACATACGGGACAGTTGGGACGTCTGGGACGTTCGGGACATATCGGACATTTAGGACTTCTGGGACGTTAGGGACATATGGAACATCTAGGTCGCCTGGGACATTAGAAACATATGGGACATATGGGATATCTGGGACGTCTGGGACGTTAGGGACATATGGGACATCTGGGACGTCTGGGATGTTAAGGACATATGGCACATTTGGGACGTCTGGGACGTCTGGGACGTTAAGGACATATGTGACATTTAGGGCGCCTGGGACATTAAGGACATATGGGACCTATGGGACATATGGGACGTCTAGGACGCCTGGGACGTTATGGACATGTGGAACATCTAGGACGCTTGGGACATTAGGGACATATGGGACATATGGGACGTCTGGGACGTTAGAGACATACAGGACATTTAGGACGTCTGGGACGTTAGGGACATATGGGACATCTAGGACGTCTGGGACGTCTGGGACGTTAGGGACATACGGAAAAGCTGGGACGTCTGGGACGTTAGGGACATATGGGACATTTAGGACGTCTGGGAGGTTAGGGACATATGGGACATCTAGGACGTCTGGGACGTCTGGGACGTTAAGGACATATGGGACATTTAGGAAGCCTGGGACATTAGGGACATATGAGACATATGGGACATCTGGGACGTCTGGGACGTTAAAGACATATAGGACATCTAGGACGTCTGGGACATTAGGGACATATGGGACATAAGAAACATCTGGGACGCCTGGGACATTAGGGACATGTGGGACATATGGGACATCTGTGACGTCTGGGACGTTAGGGACATATGGGAC
The DNA here is from genome assembly GCA_940337035.1 of Agriotes lineatus. Classification (NCBI taxonomy): domain Eukaryota; kingdom Metazoa; phylum Arthropoda; class Insecta; order Coleoptera; family Elateridae; genus Agriotes; species Agriotes lineatus. The sequence continues at coordinate 41,871 of CALNHX010008658.1, forward strand.
ATTTAGGACGCCTGGGACATTAGGGACATATGGGACGTCTGGGACGTCTGGGACGTTAAGGACATATGGGACATTTAGGACGTCTGGGACATTAGGAACATACGGGACATATGAAACATCTGGGACGTCTGGGACGTTAGGGACATATTGGACATCTGGGACGTCTGGGACGTTAGGGACATATAGGACATCTAGGACGTTTTGGACGTTAGGGACATATGGGACAACTAGGACGTTTAGGACGTTAAAGACATATGGGACATTTGGGACGTCTGGGTCGTTAAGGACATATGGGACATCTAGGACGTCTGGGACGTTAGGAACATATGGGACATCTGGGACGTCTGGGACGTTAGGGACATATGGGACATCTGGGACATATGGGACGCCTAGGACATTAGGGACATATCGGACATCTGGGACATCTGAGACGTCTGGGACGTTAGGGACATATGGGACATCTGGGACGTCTGGTACGTCTGGGACGTTAAGGACATATGAGACATTTAGGACGCCTGGGACCATCGGGACATATGGGTCATATGAGACATCTGGGACGCCTGGGACATTAAGGACATATGGGACATATGGGACATCTGGGACGTCGGGGACGTTAGGGACATATGGAACATCTGGGACGTCTGGGACGTTAAGGACATATGGGACATCTAGGACGTCTGGGACATTAGAGACATATGGGACATCTGGGACGCCTGGGACATTAAGGACATATGAGACATATGGCACATCTGGGACGTCTGGGACGTTAGGGACATATGAGACATCTGGGACGTCTGGGACGTTAAGGACATATGGGATAACTAGGACGTCTGGGACATTAGGGACATATGAGACATATGTGACATCTGGGACGTCTGGGTCGTTAGGGACATACAGGACATCTAGGACTTCTGGGACGTTAGGGACATATGGGACATCTAGGACGTCTGGGACGTTAGGGACATATGACACATCTGGGACGTTAAGGACATATGGGATATCTAAGACGTCTGGAACATTAGGAACATATGAGACATATGGGACATCTGGGACGTCTGGGACGTTAGGGACATACAGGACATCTAGGACGTCTGGGACGTTAGGGACATATGGGACATCTAGGACGTCTGGGACGTTAGGGACATACGGGAAAGCTGGGACGTCTTGGACGTTAGGGACATATGGGACATTTAGGACGTCTGGGACGTTAGGGACATATGGAACATCTAGGTCGCCTGGGACGTTAGGGACATATGGAACATATGAGATATCTGGGACGTCTGGGACGTTAGGGACATATGGGACATCTAGGACTTGTGGGACGTCTGGGACGTTGACATATCGAACATTTAGGATGCCAGGGACATTAGGGACATATGGAACATATGGGACATTTGGGACGTCTGGGACGTCTGGGACGTTAAGGACATATGGGACATTTAGGACCCCTGGGACATTAGGGATATATGGGACCTATGAGATATCTGGGACGTCTGGGACGTTAAGGATATATGGGACATTTAGGACGCCTGGGACATTAGGGGCATATGGAACATCAGGGATTCCTAAGACATTAGTTACATATGGAGCATATGGGACATCTGGGACGTCTGGGACGTTAGGGACATATGGGACATCTGGGACGTCTGGGACGTTAAGGACATATGGGACATCTAGGACGTCTGGCACGTCTGGGACGTTAAGGACATATCGAACATTTAGGATGCCAGGGACATTAGGGACATATGGAACATATGGGACATTTGGGACGTCTGGGACGTCTGGGACGTTAAGGACATATGGGACATTTAGGACCCCTGGGACATTAGGGACATATCGGACCTATGGAACATATGGGACGCGTGGGACATAATGGACATTTGGGACATATGGGACATCTGGGACGTCTGAGATTTTAGGGACATATGGGACATCTGGGACGTCTGGGACGTCTGGGATGTTAAGGACATATGGGACATCTAGGGCGCCTGGGACATTAGGGACATATGGGACATATGGGACATCTAGGACGCCTGGGACATTAAGGACATATGGGACATACGGGACGTCTGGGACGTTAGGGACATATGGGACATCTGGGACGTCTGGGACGTTAAGGACATATGGGACATCTAGGACATCTGGGACGTTAAGGACATATGTGACATTTAGGACGCCTGGGACATTAAGGACATATGGGACATCTGGGTCGTCTGGGACGTTAGGGACATATGGGACATCTGGGACGTCTGGGACGTTAAGGACATATGTGACATTTAGGACGCCTGGTACGTTAGGGACATATGGGACATCTGGGACATATGGGTCATCTGGGACGTCTGGGACGTTAGGGACATATGGGACATCTGGGACGTCTGAGACGTTAAGGACATATGGGACGTCTAGAACGCCTGGGACATTAGGGACATATGGGACATATGGGACATCTGGGACGTCTGGGACGTTAGGGACATATGGGACATCTGGAACGTCTGGGACGTTAGGGACATTTAAGACATCTGCTACGTCTGGGACGTTAAGGACATATGGGACATCTTGGACGTTTGGGACGTCTGTGACGTTAAGGACATATGGGACATTTAGGACGCCTGGGACATTAGGGACATATGGGACATATGGGACATCTAGGACGTCTGGGACGTTAATGACATATGGGACATATAGGACATCTGGGACATTAGGGACATATGGGACATATAAAACATCTGGGACGGCTGGGACAATAGGTACATAAGGGACATATGGGACATCTGTGACGTCTGGGACGTTATGGACATATGGGACATCTGGGACGTCTGGGACGTTAGAGACAAATAGGACATCTAGAACGTCTGGGACGTTAGAGACATATGGGACATCTGGGACGTCTGGGACGTTAAGGACATATGGGACATCTAGGACGTCTGGGACGTTAGGGACATATGGGACATCTGGGACGTCTGGGACGTTAGGGACATATGGGACATCTGGGACATATAGGACCTATGGGACATATGGGACGCCTAGGACATTAGGGACATATGGGACATATGGGACATCTGGGACGTCTGGGACGTTAGGGACATATGGGACATTTAGGACGTTTGGGACGTTAGGAACATATGGAACATCTAGGACGTCTTAGACATTAGGGACATATGGGACATATGAGACATCTGGGACGTCTGGGACGTTAGGAACATATGGGACATCTGGGACGTCTGGAACGTTAAGGACATATGGGGCATTTGGGACGCCTGGGACATTAGGGACATATGGGACATATGGGACATCTGGGACGTCTAGGTCGTTAGGGACATATGGGACATCTGGGACTTATGGGACGTTAGGGACATATGGGACATCTGGGACGTCTGCGACGTTAGGGACATATAGGACATCTAGGTCGTCTGGGACGTTAGGGACATATGGGACATCTAGGACGTCTGAAACGTTAAGGACATATGGGACACCTAGGACGTCTGGGACGTTAGGGACATATGGGACATCTGGGACGTATGGAACGTTAGGGACATATGGGACATCTGGGATGTCTGGAACGTTAAGGACATATGGGACACCTAGGACGTCTGGGACGTTAGGGATATATGGGACATCTGGGACGTATGGGACGTTAGGGACATATGGGACATCTGGGACGTCTGGGACGTTAGGGACATATAGGACATCTAGGTCGTCTGGGACGTTAGGGACATATGGGGCATCTAGAACGTCTGGGACGTTAGGGACATATGGGGCATTTAGGACGTCTGGGACGTTAGGGACATATGGGACATCTGGGACGTATGGGACGTTAGAGACATATGGGACATCTGGGACGTCTGGAACGTTAAGGACATATGGGACACCTAGGACGTCTGGGACGTTAGGGATATATGGGACATCTGGGACGTATGGCACGTTAGGGACATATGGGACATTTGGGACGTCTGGGACGTTAGGGACATATAGGACATCTAGGTCGTCTGGGACATTAGGGACATATGGGGCATCTGGGACGTCTGCGACGTTAGGGACATATAGGACATCTAGGTCGTCTGGGACGTTAGGGACATATGGGACATCTAGGACGTCTGGAACGTTAAGGACATATGGGACACCTAGGACGTCTGGGACGTTAGGGACATATGGGACATCTGGGACGTATGGGACGTTAGGGACATATGGGACATCTGGGACGTCTGGAACGTTAAGGACATATGGGACACCTAGGACGTCTGGGACGTTAGGGATAAATGGGACATCTGGGACGTATGGGACGTTAGGGACATATGGGACATCTGGGACGTCTGGGACGTTAGGGACATATAGGACATCTAGGTCGTCTGGGACGTTAGGGACATATGGGGCATGTAGCACGTCTAGGACGTCTGGGACGTTAGGGACATATGGGGCATTTAGGACGTCTGGGACGTTAGGGACATATGGGACATCTAGGACGTCTGGAACGTTAAGGACATATGGGACACCTAGGACGTCTGGGACGTTAGGGACATATGGGACATCTGGGACGTATGGGACATTAGGGACATATGGGACATATGGGACATCTGGGACGACTGCGACGTTAGGGACATATAGGACATCTAGGTCGTCTGGGACGTTAGGGACATATGGGACATCTAGGACGTCTGGAACGTTAAGGACATATGGGACACCTAGGACGTCTTGGACGTTAGGGACATATGGGACATCTGGGACGTATGGGACGTTAGGGACATATGGGACATCTGGGACGTCTGGGACGTTAGGGACATATAAGACATCTAGGTCGTCTGGGACGTTAGGGACATATGGGGCATCTAGGACGTCTGGGACGTCTGGGACGTTAGGGACATATGGGGCATTTAGGACGTCTGGGACGTTAGGGACATATGGGGCATCTAGGACGTCTGGGACGTCTGGGACGTTAGGGACATATGGGACATATGGGACATCTGGGACGTCTAGGTCGTTAGGGACATATGGGACATCTGGGACGTATGGGACGTTAGGGACATATGGGACATCTGGGACGTCTGGGACGTTAGGGACATATAGGACATCTAGGTCGTCTGGGACGTTAAGGACATATGGGGCATCTAGGACGTCTGGGACGTTAGGGACATATGGGGCATTTAGGACGTCTGGGCGTTAGGGACATATGGGACATATGGGACATCTGGGACGTCTAGGTCGTTAGGGACATATGGGACATCTGGGACGTATAGGACGTTAGGGACATATGGGACATCTAGGTCGTCTGGGACGTTAGGGACATATGGGACATCTAGGACGTCTGGAACGTTAAGGACATATGGGACACCTTGGACGTCTGGGACGTTAGGGACATATGGGACATCTGGGACGTATGGGACGTTAGGGACATATGGGACATCTGGGACGTCTGGAACGTTAAGGACATATGGGACACCTAAGACGTCTGGGACGTTAGGGATATATGGGACATCTAGGTCGTCTGGGACGTTAGGGACATATGGGGCATCTAGGACGTCTGGGACGTCTGGGACGTTAGGGACATATGGGGCATTTAGGACGTCTGGGACGTCTAGGTCGTTAGGGACATATGGGACATCTGGGACGTATGGGACGTTAGGGTCATATGGGACATCTGGGACGTCTGGGACGTTAGGGATATATGGGACATCTGGGACGTATGGGACGTTAGGGACATATGGGACATCTGGGACGTCTGGGACCGTTAGGGATATATGGGACATCTGGGACGTATGGGACGTTAGGGACATATGGGACATCTGGGACGTCTGGGACGTTAGGGACATATAGGACATCTAGGTCGTCTGGGACGTTAGGGACATATGGGGCATCTAGGACGTCTGGGACGTCTGGGACGTTAGGGACATATGGGGCATTTAGGACGTCTGGGACGTTAGGGACATATGGGACTTCTAGGACGTCTGGAACGTTAAGGACATATGGGACACCTAGGACGTCTGGGACGTTAGGGACATCTGGGACGTATGGGACGTTAGGGACATATGGGACATCTGGGACGTCTGGAACGTTAAGGACATATGGGACACCTAAGACGTCTGGGACGTTAGGGATATATGGGACATCTAGGTCGTCTGGGACGTTAGGGACATATGGGGCATCTAGGACGTCTGGGACGTTAGGGACATATGGGACATATGGGACATCTGGGACGTCTAGGTCGTTAGGGACATATGGGACATCTGGGACGTATGGGACGTTAGGGACATATGGGACATCTGGGACGTCTGGGACGTTAGGGACATATAGGACATCTAGGTCGTCTGGGACGTTAGGGACATATGGGGCATCTAGGACGTCTGGGACGTTAGGGACATATGGGGCATTTAGGACGTCTGGGACGTTAGGGACATATGGGACATATGGGACATCTGGGACGTCTAGGTCGTTACGGACATATGGGACATCTGGGACGTCTGGAACGTTAAGGACATATGGGACACCTAAGACGTCTGGGACGTTAGGGATATATGGGACATCTAGGTCGTCTGGGACGTTAGGGACATATGGGGCATCTAGGACGTCTGGGACGTCTGGGACGTTAGGGACATATGGGGCATTTAGGACGTCTGGGACGTCTAGGTCGTTAGGGACATATGGGACATCTGGGACGTATGGGACGTTAGGGACATATGGGACATCTGGGACGTCTGGGACGTTAGGGATATATGGGACATCTGGGACGTATGGGACGTTAGGGACATATGGGACATCTGGGACGTCTGGGACGTTAGGGACATATAGGACATCTAGGTCGTCTGGGACGTTAGGGACATATGGGGCATCTAGGACGTCTGGGACGTCTGGGACGTTAGGGACATATGGGGCATTTAGGACGTCTGGGACGTTAGGGACATATGGGACTTCTAGGACGTCTGGAACGTTAAGGACATATGGGACACCTAAGACGTCTGGGACGTTAGGGATATATGGGACATCTAGGTCGTCTGGGACGTTAGGGACATATGGGGCATCTAGGACGTCTGGGACGTCTGGGACGTTAGGGACATATGGGGCATTTAGGACGTCTGGGACGTCTAGGTCGTTAGGGACATATGGGACATCTGGGACGTATGGGACGTTAGGGACATATGGGACATCTGGGACGTCTGGGACGTTAGGGATATATGGGACATCTGGGACGTATGGGACGTTAGGGACATATGGGACATCTGGGACGTCTGGGACGTTAGGGACATATAGGACATCTAGGTCGTCTGGGACGTTAGGGACATATGGGGCATCTAGGACGTCTGGGACGTCTGGGACGTTAGGGACATATGGGGCATTTAGGACGTCTGGGACGTTAGGGACATATGGGACTTCTAGGACGTCTGGAACGTTAAGGACATATGGGACACCTAGGACGTCTGGGACGTTAGGGACATCTGGGACGTATGGGATGTTAGGGACATATGGGACATCTGGGACGTCTGGAACGTTAAGGACATATGGGACACCTAAGACGTCTGGGACGTTAGGGATATATGGGACATCTAGGTCGTCTGGGACGTTAGGGACATATGGGGCATCTAGGACGTCTGGGACGTCTGGGACGTTAGGGACATATGGGGACATATGGGACATCTGGGACGTCTAGGTCGTTAGGGACATATGGGACATCTGGGACGTATGGGACGTTAGGGACATATGGGACATCTGGGACGTCTGGGACGTTAGGGACATATAGGACATCTAGGTCGTCTGGGACGTTAGGGACATATGGGGCATCTAGGACGTCTGGGACGTTAGGGACATATGAGGCATTTAGGACGTCTGGGACGTTAGGGACATATGGGACATATGGGACATCTGGGACGTCTAGGTCGTTAGGGACATATGGGACATCTGGGACGTCTGGAACGTTAAAGACATATGGGACAAATAAGACGTCTGGGACGTTAGGGATATATGGGACATCTAGGTCGTCTGGGACGTTAGGGACATATGGGGCATCTAGGACGTCTGGGACGTCTGTGACGTTAGGGACATATGGGGCATTTAGGACGTCTGGGACGTCTAGGTCGTTAGGGACATATGGGACATCTGGGACGTATGGGACGTTAGGGACATATGGGACATCTGGGACGTCTGGGACGTTAGGGATATATGGGACATCTGGGACGTATGGGACGTTAGGGACATATGGGACATCTGGGACGTCTGGGACGTTAGGGACATATAGGACATCTAGGTCGTCTGGGACGTTAGGGACATATGGGGCATCTAGGACGTCTGGGACGTCTGGGACGTTAGGGACATATGGGGCATTTAGGACGTCTGGGACGTTAGGGACATATGGGACTTCTAGGACGTCTGGAACGTTAAGGACATATGGGACACCTAGGACGTCTGGGACGTTAGGGACATCTGGGACGTATGGGACGTTAGGGACATATGGGACATCTGGGACGTCTGGAACGTTAAGGACATATGGGACACCTAAGAGGTCTGGGACGTTAGGGATATATGGGACATCTAGGTCGTCTGGGACGTTAGGGACATATGGGGCATCTAGGACGTCTGGGACGTCTGGGACGTTAGGGACATATGGGCATTTAGGACGTCTGGGACGTCTAGGTCGTTAGGGACATATGGGACATCTGGGACGTATGGGGATGTTAGGGACATATGGGACATCTGGGACGTCTGGGGACGTTAGGGATATATGGACATCTGGGACGTATGGGACGTTAGGGACATATGGGACATCTGGGACGTCTGGGACGTTAGGGACATATAGGACATCTAGGTCGTCTGGGACGTTAGGGACATATGGGGCATCTAGGACGTCTGGGACGTCTGGGACGTTAAGGACATATGGGACATATGGGACATCAGGGACGTCTAGGTCGTTAGGGACATATAGGACATCTAGGTCGTCTGGGACGTTAGGGACATATGGGGCATCTAGGACGTCTGGGACGTTAGGGACATATGGGGCATTTAGGACGTCTGGGACGTTAGGGACATATGGGACATATGGGACATCTGGGACGTCTGGGACGTTAGGGACATATAGGACATCTAGGTCGTCTGGGACGTTAGGGATATATGGGACATCTAGGTCGTCTGGGACGTTAGGGACATATGGGCATCTAGGACGTCTGGGACGTCTGGGACGTTAAGGACATATGGGACATATGGGACATCAGGGACGTCTAGGTCGTTAGGGACATATAGGACATCTAGGTCGTCTGGGACGTTAGGGACATATGGGGCATCTAGGACGTCTGGGACGTTAGGGACATATGGGGCATTTAGGACGTCTGGGACGTTAGGGACATATGGGACATATGGGACATCTGGGACGTCTGGGACGTTAGGGACATATAGGACATCTAGGTCGTCTGGGACGTTAGGGACATATGGGGCATCTAGGACGTCTGGGACGTTAGGGACATATGGGGCATTTAGGACGTCTGGGACGTTAGGGACATATGGGACATATGGGACATCTGGGACGTCTAGGTCGTTATTGACATATGGGACATCTGGGACGTCTGGAACGTTAAGGACATATGGGACACCTAAGGACGTCTAGGACGTTAGGGATATATGGGACATCTAGGTCGTCTGGGACGTTAGGGACATATGGGGCATCTAGGACGTCTGGGACGTCTGGGACGTTAGGGACATATGGGGCATTTAGGACGTCTGGGACGTCTAGGTCGTTAGGGACATATGGGACATCTGGGACGTATGGGACGTTAGGGACATATGGGACATCTGGGACGTCTGGGACGTTAGGGGTATATGGGACATCTGGGACGTATGGGACGTTAGGGACATATGGGACATCTGGGACGTCTGGGACGTTAGGGACATATAGGAACATCTAGGTCGTCTGGGACGTTAGGGACATATGGGCCATATAGGACGTCTGGGACGTCTGGGACGTTAGGGACATATGGGGCATTTAGGACGTCTGGGACGTTAGGGACATATGGGACTTCTAGGACGTCTGGAACGTTAAGGACATATGGGACACCTAGGACGTCTGGGACGTTAGGGACATCTGGGACGTATGGGACGTTAGGGACATATGGGACATCTGGGACGTCTGGAACGTTAAGGACATATGGGACACCTAAGACGTCTGGGACGTTAGGGATATATGGGACATCTAGGTCGTCTGGGACGTTAGGGACATATGGGGCATCTAGGACGTCTGGGACGTCTGGGACGTTAGGGACATATGGGGGCATTTAGGACGTCTGGGACGTCTAGGTCGTTAGGGACATATGGGACATCTGGGGACGTATGGGACGTTAGGGACATATGGGACATCTTGGGACGTCTGGGACGTTAGGGATATATGGGACAACTGGGACGTATGGGACGTTAGGGACATATGGGACATCTGGGACGTCTGGGACGTTAGGGACATATAGGACATCTAGGTCGTCTGGGACGTTAGGGACATATGGGGCATCTAGGACGTCTGGGACGTCTGGGACGTTAGGGACATATGGGGCATTTAGGACGTCTGGGACGTTAGAGACATATGGGGCTTCTAGGACGTCTGGAACGTTAAGGACATATGGGACACCTAGGACGTCTGGGACGTTAGGGACTTCTGGGACGTATGGGACGTTAGGGACATATGGGACATCTGGGACGTCTGGAACGTTAAGGACATATGGGACACCTAAGACGTCTGGGACGTTAGGGATATATGGGACATCTAGGTCGTCTGGGACGTTAGGGACATATGGGGCATCTAGGACGTCTGGGACGTCTGGGACGTTAGGGACATATGGGACATATGGGTCATCTGGGACGTCTAGGTCGTTAGGGACATATGGGACATCTGGGACGTATGGGACGTTAGGGACATATGGGACATCTGGGACGTCTGGGACGTTAGGGACATATAGGACATCTAGGTCGTCTGGGACGTTAGGGACATATGGGGCATCTAGGACGTCTGGGACGTTAGGGACATATGGGGCATTTAGGACGTCTGGGACGTTAGGGACATATGGGACATATGGGACATCTGGGACGTCTAGGTCGTTAGGGACATATGGGACATCTGGGACGTCTGGAACGTTAAGGACATATGGGACACCTAAGACGTCTGGGACGTTAGGGATATATGGGACATCTAGGTCGTCTGGGACGTTAGGGACATATGGGGCATCTAGGACGTCTGGGACGTCTGGGACGTTAGGGACATATGGGACATATGGGACATCTGGGACGTCTAGGTCGTTAGGGACATATGGGACATCTGGGACGTAGGGACGTTAGGGACATATGGGACATCTGGGACGTCTGGGACGTTAGGGACATATAGGGCATCTAGGTCGTCTGGGACGTTAGGGACATATGGGACATCTGGGACGTCTGGAACGTTAAGGACATATGGGACACCTAAGACGTCTGGGACGTTAGGGACATATGGGGCATCTAGGACGTCTGGGACGTCTGGGACGTTAGGGACATATGGGACATATGGGGACATCTGGGACGTCTAGGTCGTTAGGGACATATGGGACATCTGGGACGTATGGGACGTTAGGGACATATGGGACATCTGGGACGTCTGGGACGTTAGGGACATATAGGACATCTAGGTCGTCCTGGGACGTTAAGGACATATGGGGCATCTAGGACGTCTGGGACGTTAGGGACATATGGGGCATTTAGGACGTCTGGGACGTTAGGGACATATGGGACATATGGGACATCTGGGACGTCTAGGTCGTTAGGGACATATGGGACATCTGGGACGTATAGGACGTTAGGGACATATGGGACATCTAGGTCGTCTGGGACGTTAGGGACATATGGGACATCTAGGACGTCTGGAACGTTAAGGACATATGGGACACCTTGGACGTCTGGGACGTTAGGGACATATGGGACATCTGGGACGTATGGGACGTTAGGGACATATGGGACATCTGGGACGTCTGGAACGTTAAGGACATATGGGACACCTAAGACGTCTGGGACGTTAGGGATATATGGGACATCTAGGTCGTCTGGGACGTTAGGGACATATGGGGCATCTAGGACGTCTGGGACGTCTGGGACGTTAGGGACATATGGGCATTTAGGACGTCTGGGACGTCTAGGTCGTTAGGGACATATGGGACATCTGGGACGTATGGGACGTTAGGGTCATATGGGACATCTGGGTCGTCTGGGACGTTAGGGATATATGGGACATCTGGGACGTATGGGACGTTAGGGACATATGGGACATCTGGGACGTCTGGGACGTTAGGGATATATGAGACATCTGGGACGTATGGGACGTTAGGGACATATGGGACATCTGGGACGTCTGGGACGTTAGGGACATATAGGACATCTAGGTCGTCTGGGACGTTAGGGACATATGGGGCATCTAGGACGTCTGGGACGTCTGGGACGTTAGGGACATATGGGGCATTTAGGACGTCTGGGACGTTAGGGACATATGGGACTTCTAGGACGTCTGGAACGTTAAGGACATATGGGACACCTAGGACGTCTGGGACGTTAGGGACATCTGGGACGTATGGGACGTTAGGGACATATGGGACATCTGGGACGTCTGGAACGTTAAGGACATATGGGACACCTAAGACGTCTGGGACGTTAGGGATATATGGGACATCTAGGTCGTCTGGGACGTTAGGGACATATGGGGCATCTAGGACGTCTGGGACGTCTGGGACGTTAGGGACATATGGGACATATGGGACATCTGGGACGTCTAGGTCGTTAGGGACATATGGGACATCTGGGACGTATGGGACGTTAGGGACATATGGGACATCTGGGACGTCTGGGACGTTAGGGACATATAGGACATCTAGGTCGTCTGGGACGTTAGGGACATATGGGGCATCTAGGACGTCTGGGACGTTAGGGACATATGGGGCATTTAGGACGTCTGGGACGTTAGGGACATATGGGACATATGGGACATCTGGGACGTCTAGGTCGTTACGGACATATGGGACATCTGGGACGTCTGGAACGTTAAGGACATATGGGACACCTAAGACGTCTGGGACGTTAGGGATATATGGGACATCTAGGTCGTCTGGGACGTTAGGGACATATGGGGCATCTAGGACGTCTGGGACGTCTGGGACGTTAGGGACATATGGGGCATTTAGGACGTCTGGGACGTCTAGGTCGTTAGGGACATATGGGACATCTGGGACGTAATGGGACGTTAGGGACATATGGGACATCTGGGACGTCTGGGACGTTAGGGATATATGGGACATCTGGGACGTATGGGACGTTAGGGACATATGGGACATCTGGGACGTCTGGGACGTTAGGGACATATAGGACATCTAGGTCGTCTGGGACGTTAGGGACATATGGGGCATCTAGGACGTCTGGGACGTCTGGGACGTTAGGGGACATATGGGGCATTTAGGACGTCTGGGACGTTAGGGACATATGGGACTTCTAGGACGTCTGGAACGTTAAGGACATATGGGACACCTAAGACGTCTGGGACGTTAGGGATATATGGGACATCTAGGTCGTCTGGGACGTTAGGGACATATGGGACATCTGGGACGTATGGGACGTTAGGGACATATGGGACATCTGGGACGTCTGGGACGTTAGGGATATATGGGACATCTGGGACGTATGGGACGTTAGGGACATATGGGACATCTGGGACGTCTGGGACGTTAGGGACATATAGGACATCTAGGTCGTCTGGGACGTTAGGGACATATGGGGCATCTAGGACGTCTGGGACGTCTGGGACGTTAGGGACATATGGGGCATTTAGGACGTCTGGGACGTTAGGGACATATGGGACTTCTAGGACGTCTGGAACGTTAAGGACATATGGGACACCTAAGACGTCTGGGACGTTAGGGATATATGGGACATCTAGGTCGTCTGGGACGTTAGGGACATATGGGGCATCTAGGACGTCTGGGACGTCTGGGACGTTAGGGACATATGGGGCATTTAGGACGTCTGGGACGTCTAGGTCGTTAGGGACATATGGGACATCTGGGACGTATGGGACGTTAGGGACATATGGGACATCTGGGACGTCTGGGACGTTAGGGATATATGGGACATCTGGGACGTATGGGACGTTAGGGACATATGGGACATCTGGGACGTCTGGGACGTTAGGGACATATAGGACATCTAGGTCGTCTGGGACGTTAGGGACATATGGGGCATCTAGGACGTCTGGGACGTCTGGGACGTTAGGGACATATGGGGCATTTAGGACGTCTGGGACGTTAGGGACATATGGGACTTCTAGGACGTCTGGAACGTTAAGGACATATGGGACACCTAGGACGTCTGGGACGTTAGGGACATCTGGGACGTATGGGATGTTAGGGACATATGGGACATCTGGGACGTCTGGAACGTTAAGGACATATGGGACACCTAAGACGTCTGGGGACGTTAGGGATATATGGGACATCTAGGTCGTCTGGGACGTTAGGGACATATGGGGCATCTAGGACGTCTGGGACGTCTGGGACGTTAGGGACATATGGGACATATGGGACATCTGGGACGTCTAGGTCGTTAGGGACATATGGGACATCTGGGACGTATGGGACGTTAGGGACATATGGGGACATCTGGGACGTCTGGGGACGTTAGGGACATATAGGACATCTAGGTCGTCTGGGACGTTAGGGACATATGGGGCATCTAGGACGTCTGGGACGTTAGGGACATATGGGGCATTTAGGACGTCTGGGACGTTAGGGACATATGGGACATATGGGACATCTGGGACGTCTAGGTCGTTAGGGACATATGGGACATCTGGGACGTCTGGAACGTTAAAGACATATGGGACAAAATAAGACGTCTGGGACGTTAGGGATATATGGGACATCTAGGTCGTCTGGGACGTTAGGGACATATGGGGCATCTAGGACGTCTGGGACGTCTGGGACGTTAGGGACATATGGGGCATTTAGGACGTCTGGGACGTCTAGGTCGTTAGGGGACATATGGGACATCTGGTACGTATGGGACGTTAGGGACATATGGGACATCTGGGACGTCTGGGACGTTAGGGATATATGGGACATCTGGGACGTATGGGACGTTAGGGACATATGGGACATCTGGGACGTCTGGGACGTTAGGGACATATAGGACATCTAGGTCGTCTGGGACGTTAGGGACATATGGGGCATCTAGGACGTCTGGGACGTCTGGGGACGTTAGGGACATATGGGGCATTTAGGACGTCTGGGACGTTAGGGTCATATGGGACTTCTAGGACGTCTGGAACGTTAAGGACATATGGGACACCTAGGAACGTCTGGGACGTTAGGGACATCTGGGACGTATGGGACGTTAGGGACATATGGGACATCTGGGACGTCTGGAACGTTAAGGACATATGGGACACCTAAGAGGTCTGGGACGTTAGGGATATATGGGACATCTAGGTCGTCTGGGACGTTAGGGACATATGGGGCATCTAGGACGTCTGGGACGTCTGGACGTTAGGGACATATGGGGCATTTAGGACGTCTGGGACGTCTAGGTCGTTAGGGACATATGGGACATCTGGGACGTATGGGATGTTAGGGACATATGGGACATCTGGGACGTCTGGGACGTTAGGGATATATGGGACATCTGGGACGTATGGGACGTTAGGGACATATGGGACATCTGGGACGTCTGGGACGTTAGGGACATATAGGACATCTAGGTCGTCTGGGACGTTAGGGACATATGGGGCATCTAGGACGTCTGGGACGTCTGGGACGTTAGGGACATATGGGGCATTTAGGACGTCTGGGACGTTAGGGACATATGGGACTTCTAGGACGTCTGGAACGTTAAGGACATATGGGACACCTAGGACGTCTGGGACGTTAGGGACATCTGGGACGTATGGGACGTTAGGGACATATGGGACATCTGGGACGTCTGGAACTTTAATGGACATATGGGACACCTAAGACGTCTGGGACGTTAGGGATATATGGGACATCTAGGTCGTCTGGGACGTTAGGGACATATGGGGCATCTAGGACGTCTGGGACGTCTGGGACGTTAGGACATATGGGACATATGGGACATCTGGGACGTCTAGGTCGTTAGGGACATATAGGACATCTAGGTCGTCTGGGACGTTAGGGACATATGGGGCATCTAGGACGTCTGGGACGTTAGGGACATATGGGGCATTTAGGACGTCCTGGGACGTTAGGGACATATGGGACATATGGGACATCTGGGACGTCTGGGACGTTAGGGACATATAGGACATCTAGGTCGTCTGGGACGTTAGGGACAT
>CALNHX010008659.1:4718-58177 GCA_940337035.1 Agriotes lineatus
GGGAAGTGTTCTGCTTTATTATAGAGTTATGATAGTAGCCTACGCGGCTGGCGATTGTTTTGGCCACGCCCGTGCTGTCAAGGACAGGTACGAAATTTAATTATTTATACTCCACATATGACTGTATTCATTACATAACGCTTTAATTATTTCAAAAACGCTTTACCTGTAACGCAAGAAGCAACTAGAATAGCTTTAAAACTTCACTTGCAGTTCGAAATTGTAGTTTTGAACCTCCCTTCACTTTTAGCACATGTGCTAAAAGTAAACAGCTGATTTCTTTAAACACGGTAAACTATAAAACTTCACTTTTAGTGAAACAAGCTAGCGCTAAAAGGCCTACTTTTAGTAGTGGTCGTAGATAAAAAGAATTATGTAAATAGACCTGGTGGAAATCAACATAGGTACCGAAACAAAAGCAAGCTTTAGAATTCATTAACTGTCATCACAGTTATTGTTGTTATTAAGTTTATCTTATACGCTGATATAGTAATTGAAAATTCTAAATATTGCTTTTGACATGAGTTTTACTTTCCATGGCCAACCTTTATGTAATTTCTTTTTGAATGCACGATATATAATCCGTAATCAAAATATAGTAGTTCATAAGCAGTGTTGAATCCAGGTGATGACCTGGAGGGGGAGGGGGGTAATTCCCCCCGAGCAGTACAAAATTCCCTCCCGGAGACGTGTCCACTTCATATTCATGTTTTTTATCTATAAAAGAATGGGTGGTTTGCTCGAAAATACGTAAAAATACCCCCCATAGGTTTCATTTTCCCCCCGGAGTAATCAGTCTGAATTCAACACTATTCATCAGAGCATAACTAGCCCCTTAAATATTCCTCAGCAATTCTTATTATTATTATTTCTCAGCATTGCAGCCCTTTGATGCCCTTGTCTTGGTTGACAGTAGTTTTCCATTTCTTTATCTCTCTTGTTTTGTTCTTCCAGTCTTCTACTTTTAGCCTGTCTAGATATTCTTCCACACACTCCATCAATTTTCTTTATGGTCTTTCTCTTCCGCGGTTCCTTTCATCTGCCATTTGCATCACGTGTGCGAGCCATCTTATTCTCTGCGCTTTTATTACTGCTGTTATGTCCGGTTCTTTATACAGTTCTTTTAGCTCTATGTTAGGTCCTTCTTCTCCATTGTTTCTTTATTTTGCCCTCAATACATCCTTATCAGAATATCTTTTTTCCATATGCCTAGCTTTTGTTAGGATTTTCGAGTTAAGACCCACTCGCATACAACACAGATGGTCTTATTATTGTTCTATACTATATCTGCACTTTAAGTTTTCTTGATATATAGTTTTGATTTAATACACTTTGCAGTGGACCCGCACTTTTGTTCCCAGATGTTATTATTTTTTTAGTTCTTTGTCTTTGGTCATTTCAATACCTAAGAACCTGAAATGCTCCACTTTCTCAAATTTGTATTCTTTGTTTTCTTCATTCGTTATTTTTATTTTTAAATTATATTTTGTTGTTTTTTCTGCTTTTGTCATCATATATTTTGTTTTTCGTTCGGTAATTTTTACACCTATTCCGATATTATACTGAAGCGGATTGTTGATAACGATGAGCGGATGGCCCAGCGAGCAAATGCTCGCCTCTCATGCGGCCGGCCCGGGTTCGAATCCCGGCGGAATTTAGAATGATTTTAAAAATCTTACGCTCCCCGGCTACCACGCTAACACCTGTGATAGTCGTTAACCCCTAAAACAAAGGAACTCTTCCTCAATTCGACGGGCAAGGCTAGCCACCTACCCGGCTTAAGGGCAAAGATGGCTCATAGAACCACCTTGTGGTTAATACAGACCCCCGGCCTATAATATGAGGAAGAAGACGAAGAAGGATTGTTGATAACGAACCACATTGTCTTACTTCACTATTTATTTGGAAGCTGTTCGACATGACTCTATGTATTTATTGCCTGGATGATTTCAGGCCATCGTACACTGTCATATGCATATTTGTAGTCAATGAAGATTGTATGTGTTTGTATCTTTCGTTGATATCATTTTTCTTGAATATGCCTATCTGTGAATAGTTGATCTAAGACTGTTATATTTGATCTAAAACTGAACTGATACTCTCCTATTATTCCTTCTGCGTGCTTTCTTTTAGTTTCTTAGCGATTACTTTGGTCAAGAAAATTGGTGTCGGATTCACTTTTTGTGTATTAGATATAATACCGTCATTGGCCGTTCTTTGGGTAGTTTTTGTTTCAGCCATATTTCTGTTATTAATCTATATATTTCCCTGTGGAACTGTTGCTCTCTATTTTTTATTAGTTCTGCTAGTAATTCATTCTGCCCTGGGCTTTTATTGTTCTTTAAATTCTTTATGATCTCCGTTATTTCCTCTATACTTGGTGGTTCTTCCATTTGGTCTTCTTCTTGAATTTCTGTTTCTGCATCGATTTTTGCCATGGTTGTCTCCTTATTGAGCATCTCCAAACTATTCTGCCCATATTTCGATTCTCTGATCTTCTCCTCCAACTAGGTTTCCATCTCTGTCTAGGCAACATGTTGTGATTGGCCGATATCCTCTTTTCATTTATTTGGTCTCTTTGTAAAAGTTCCTTATATCTCTATTGCTGTGGCATTCTTCAATTTATTGTTTTATTTTCTTCTCTCTGCAAATTCTCTTCGATCCTTTTCATACCTCTTCATACTTTGACTTGGTCTCTTTGGTTCACTCTTCCAGCTCCAGCCTCGCTTGATTCTTCTACCGTTTCTTCGTACTCTTTGCCGAACCAGTATTTTCCCCAGCGTTTCTTTTCTTCCTGATACCTTTTCCGCTGCATGTAGTGTTTTTGATTTTGTTCCATTTTTTTATGCCGTCTTCCCTTCGTTGTTTATCCTTTGTTCTATTTCCCTTTCGTATTTAGATCTTATCTTTTTTCTTTCCAGTACGTTAATGTTTTACGTTCTTCTTTGTCTTTGTGTGTCTTACACTATGTGGGAATTTTTTGTTTCACTTTGATTTTAACCATGAAATGATCCAAGTCTGCATCTACTCCTCTATAGCTGCTTACGTATTTTATACATGCAGCGTGTTGTTCCTCAATTACTATTTTGCAGATTTGGTTCACTATTCTGACATCCGGTGTCATTCAGGTCTCCTTATGGATCTCTTTATGTTTGAAACACGCACTACTTATTTTATTCGCCATGCTGCCAGATCAATTAGTTTTTGCTTTGCATAAGTTGATTTTTTCTTTTATCATGAAATGTGCATATTATACGGTGTGAGCATAGAGCAACTGTGAAACAACCAATGAGCATAATTACTTATAGGTTTTTTTACAGTATAAATGTATTTGAATGTAGTCTTTCGAATTATAATACGCTTTTCCGATACGCACTTGAGATTTCAAACCAGATCAGCAGTGATACCGAGGTTCATTGCTTCATCTCCCAATTATTTATGTCAAGTCTTATTTTATCAACAACAAACGTTGCAGTATTCTGTCGACCAAAAATGATTGCATGGGTTTCGTTTGTATTGAAATACAAGCATGCTGTTGACGTTTATCTACAATGCACTGAAAATCTTCTTTAATTTGGTTATACTGCGGCGTAACCTGAAGCGAATGCTAAACATATTTGTCAGTTATCTGCATAGACATAGGTAAGATTAACAACATTTGAGACAGCTTTCAATTGCGTGACATGTGTAGATAATGAACAGCAACGGTCTTAGTATAGAATTTTGCGCCATACCGGTTAAAACTATTCTATACCTAAATCCCCACTTCAAAATGATCTGGCGATATGTATGTTTCCACAATGTAATATAATACTCCCTTACGGTGTTATTACAATTAATCACAAATTAAATATACCCTTTTATTAACGATTAAAAAGAAACATTATCAGGTATAGCTCACTTATGTACTTACCTTACTTCTTAATACAATAAATAAGATTTGACGTATCTCACAAATCAATTTGACATTTAGAATTATGTCATGTGATCATAGTTTTTAAAGCCTCGTTTACAACCAATGGGATTCCAGCTGAATGGGTGCATTTTCAACTAACAACTTTCTCTTGTAGTTAAAGACTGAATTACTTTTAAAATGTAATAATTATTTGACTCTGTGAATCAAATACACGTTTCAAGTACTTCACAAAATTAAATTAATACTTTTAGTTTGTTAGTAGCGCATCGAAGTTTGATCTGACATTACAAAATTAAATAGATATTTTCAAAATTAGTATAATCAAATGTTAAATATCCAAACTTGATTTAAATGAATATTCTAAAAAAAAACCTAACACCAAAATGTAAATTTCAAATTATAATGATCGAAAAACGTCGAGTACTCGAATCACTATTAAATTTAGAAAATTATTTTTTCTAAATTAATTTATAAATAAATTTAGAATTATTTTAATGATTTGCCGCACCAAACTTGCTATACAACTTCTTAATATTTCATAAGAATTGGGCACTAACCTTCTGATTGTCGATCTTGTGTTATGTGCAATGTTTTATCTCAGCTCCTAACTGGAAAAATTCTAGTCAGCAAACACCTCCCTGGGTTGTTCCCGACTAGAACAAAGCTCATTATAGCTCTTTGAAGCCTCTATTATGTGGACAGACAGTTCAACATACCACAACACTCACTTTCACTTTTTTACTTGATTGGTAGTAAAATACCACGTTAAATGGAATTAAACAATCTTGAACTTTATATTTGAATAATATTTGTGACTTATAGTCAAATTTGATCGTAGAGAATACTATATTGCTACTACGTATCACATCAATTATTATTCTTCACAATTAATGGGAATTTAACTCTTAACGTGACTATTTATCGTAGTTTATCAATTCAAGTTATTTTTTTTACTACTTGATATAAACAACCCTGTGGTTGCCCTTTACAACACCACCAGTTAAAACATACAACTGTTACATCACATCATAGACATTAGATATCTGGATGTTATTTTAATTAAATGTATCATTCATACGGTATGCTGCATTACAACAATAAAGGGAGTTATGTGGTCTATTACCAACTTTGAAACAAAACGTGAATACAAAAAGAACAGGTATCTTGACTTTTTATTAAGAGAAATTGGTTATTTAGACTAAGCGTTACACTGGCAAACACTTTTTTAATACTAAGATCTGACACTTGTTTTTAACTCAATTACTTGGTCACCAAGGAGAATACAGGAAGTATTCATGTTTCGTGTTACTATGGAATAGTAAATTTATTACGGCAAGAATTAACTACAGAAGAACTGGCCGGTGAAAACATGTATAAATCTTTCCTTCTCTCCATATCAAACTGTGTCTAATGAAGCGCTATATTAATACATTGAGCATTGAAGGTAACTATACCTAGTAAATATTACTGGTGTGTTTGACCATGAGTAGTAAGGATTATTTTCTCAACTTAAAGGTTCATGATCTCAACAGTCATCTTGATCAATTTCCCGAAAGCCTAGGTGACTTCAATAATGAGCATTGTGAAAGCTTCTATCATGGTATAAAAGGTATGGAGGAACGATACCAAGGAAAATGTGACACTCACATGATTGCCAACTACTATGGAGCATCAAAGCAAAAATTTCGAAATGGAGCACTTCAGAAACACCTACAAATAAAAATCTTAGCTATGAGGAAATAATGTGTTATTTGCTCCATTACTTTTCGTTCAGTATTGAATAAAATTCATTCATTCTAGCATCGATTTGTATTTTCTATTTTAATACTTTGACCTGATATCTCATAAGTACCCAATTTATTTGCCAATCTCAAAATTGATTCACGATCTTGTTGGTTAGGATGGTATTCTACATAGAATGATTAGAATAGGATTAAAGTGATTGTGGAAATCATCGTAGGTGATCGTATAATTTTTAATGGCGATTGGTACAAAATGGGGGTATGCTGTAAAGCAAAGACTTGATGTAATAGGCAAAAAGCAATGTCATTTTTAAGTTTAGTGTTCCAAATTAGTTAGAAAAAGGTCTCACATATAAGTCAGCAAATATTGCGTTGTACTACTTATTTATTTTATTATTGTGAAGTGTTATTAATAATAATCTGTACTGCCTCCTCGATTATTTAGGACAACTGCGCAGCTGTTAACCATGCCCCTAATTAAATTATAGATTATGCGAAGCAGAGTGCACCCATTCCCTCTAAAGTGCTGCAAATAGCTGATCTCGCGTCTCAATATCACTAAGATGATAAATAACGCCCATAACGGTTCTCTTCAGTCTGTCTCGTAAGTTCTCATCAATATTAACGTCAGGCGATGAAGCAGGCCATGGTCACATTGACGTAGCATCTTCAACCGCTGCTTCAAAAATAACCCGAGCTACATAGAGACGTGCATTATCCTGCATGGGTTGAAAAGTTGGCTCAACGGTATCAGGGAATTGACGAGCAAAACTACGAACTATCATATCTCGATATCCAAGATGCTCCATAAACCCATTTGTAGCAACAGCGCCTTGCAGCAGCTTAGGGAGATTGTAATCCCTCGAAGAATGTCGACATCCATGACTGTTCATTGTCTGGAAAGTCCGATAAACCAAGAAGCTTACCACATTCCGATGGAACAGACAATGGGCAACACTCTATAACAAGGTTTGCAAAATTGTGCTCCCTGCGTCTCTCAATTTATCGGCAGTCGTGTGAAATATTAAATAAGTTTGTTGATTTTCTTCCTATTTTATTTATTTACGTTTAAGTGAAACAACAAGCCAAACGCTTATTAAAATTAGACTAGTTCGCCCATCAATGAATATTCCACCGTAAACCATTATAGTGTCACCCTGGAGTTGTTCCACCGATTGAACACGGCTGCCACTTGTCAATATCTGTGATGCTAAATTCATTTGTTCACGTGGTAAATGATGCCTTTTCATTTGAAGTTGCAAAAAGAAAGGGATATTTTAGTCTCTGTTAACTTTTAAACAACTCATGTTCTCTACGTTCTTAAGCAGAAACGAGAAAGCCCTGACAATGGAAAATAAAAGACAGGATACATTTGTTACATCTTTCACATGTTAAATGCTCATAGAATTTAAAAATAATTGATAGTTGTAGGATTTGTTCCTGTGAAGGTGTAAGTCAGGGTTGATTTTAGAAGCTATGGAGACGAAGACCACATTCGTTTTCATGGAGGTCACTCGTTTATTAAGGAACATTAAGTGGGTGGCCTTCGGATACCATTTGTTCAATGTTTTGCTTATATGTAAATTTCACATTATTAATTTATTTAATAAACTCCCTGCTATGGATGGTTGAAGGGATCGTTCATAGTTGATTAAAATAATCACTCTGGCCTATTTATGTTCTCATTTTGTGTAATGATTACAATACCAGTTACGTAGATAACAAGTGAAGAAGTATACGTTTGATGCCTATCATACATAAAAACATTGTACAAAGAGGATCTTAAAATTGATCCTTGAGGCGTTCCTGTGATGTTATTGTGCTATTGATTCTAACCTGAATTTTTTATCTGAGAACGATCTTAGAATTAGAAATAAACAGTCTGGTAAATGAATAGCCAACAGATTGTATTTTAGTACAGGAATCCGTACGGTATCGAAGGACTTGGCAATGTCAATGACATCAGTGTCGAATTCCTTGATCTGAATCCGAAATGGAAAGATGGGACGAAGAAAATAAATTAATTTGCTCATATATTTAAGTAGATTTAGTATTAAAATATTTACTGCATTAACTTATCTTTAACTTTATTGTATTATTGTTCAGTAATATTTGTTTGTATTAAATATGGTATAATATTAATTTATGGGGTTGACACGAATTAACTTTCCGAATGATCTTGCAAATGGAAGTCGGTACGAAGCAAGACGCGTCGCTTGTTACAGGTACAGATTTAATCTCTTGAAGACGCCAACTTTCCACCACAATTTAAATTTCGCCTACAATTTACTCAAAAATTAATTGCATTCAGTATTATTCACTGATACAGCTGGATTTAGGAGAGAAGGCACCAATAATAAAATAATTCTGCCATGCTCAAGCTTGGCTTCTGTTGCTTTAATTTAACTGAATATTATTATATCAGTATTCTAAAATGTTGAGCCTTTAAATTAAAAAAAAAATCAATGTAGTGTAAATGTTGAGCTAAGTTCCACTTAGCTTTGAAGTTAGACCATTCATTTAATTTCAATCATCCGAATTTGTATCTACGGCGTAATTGGAAATGTATTGTGTACAGGATAGCAGAGAGTATTCGAAAATTATTCATGCAAAGAGGGCTGCAAAGTTGGTTTTTAAGTAATAACAATCAAGAATCAAGTTACATAAAATTCGCTTATATAAAATAATGTTGTATGTACGGCACCATCTCCAACATTACTAAAATATCTTTGGTTATAGATGGTGATTCAAAGGTGTTGTGAATCAAACTTACTTTTTTTAAATAGAGAAAGCTTAAAATTTTTGCATTGAAATACTAATCATTCTAATATTAAGTTGTATGGATGTAGCGCCAACTGTTTTGGAGATATTAACGAATTTATTCAAAAAATTCTGAACTACTGCGGCTGCTGCTAGTAACAGAAAACAATTAAATGATAGAAAAATTGGTTTGTTATGAATTATTAATTTCACTATCATTTGCAAATTGCATCAAATCCAACGGTCATATTTTCGCCAATTTATTAATTTAATCCCCCTTCACATTACAGAAAAACAATAGAAAATAATTCGAAGCATTGTCTTCTAATTATCTCTGATACCACAAATAACATGCATATTTATTATAAAATTCCAATCTTTTATTAAACGTACTATTGCAGAAAAAAATATTTCGCACGGTTTGTTTGCCTTGTGTATGTATGTATGGTTTTATCAAATGGACTAAAGTCACTGAATTGTCAATTGTACAACTGACATTCTGCCAGTAACACTTAAAATGCCGAATCACGTTCTAAGCGAGGCCGAAAAAGGCTTTGTTATAGCAAAGCTAAAAGAGGGATGGTCACTGCAACGTGTGACCGATGAAGTTGGTTCTTAACATAACCTGAAAAAGCTAGTAATTCAACAATAACCCCAAAATGGGTTTTCACTAATGTATTTTAAAATAGTCGTAGAATAAACGATGTACCTATGCTGTTATCGCAACTCGTACATCGTAAGATCCAGTCACTGGAACTTGATAATTGTATTTGGGGGGCTCTTAAGTTTCAACCATGACTAAACAAAAAATAATTATTATTGACTCACCTAAATTTTGAATAATCCAAAAGGAAAAGTCATTCAAACACAGCAGAAAATGTACGTAAATGTTAAGAAACGAAACATAATATTAATATATTTTGAAAAACAAAACAGTATGATTAATGCATTACATCCACAAATCTCTTTGTTTTCTTGTAAATGCCCATAGAAAAATGTAATATTACGACTTTCAACTTTATTTGGCAGATTGAAATTGAATTCTTGTGTAGGATGAACAACTGTTTTAATTTTAACCTTTTCAGCTAACGGAACATGACGCAGAACTATACAAGAATGCTCGAATTCACCTTGTACATTTGTATAGCATATCAACACCAATAAGGCTTCCACCACAATGTTTTCAAGAGGTTATTCAATTGGCGCGGCGGCCGAGCGCAATATTTGTAAATACTATGATAAACCCGTGAATGTGCAGTTGTGATAGCCTCAACACCTATTCCGCAGGGACAACTTTCTCGCCAGCAATTTCTATATAAGTTTGGAGCTCATTGCGGAGCGCTCACATCAGCTGCCAACTGCTTAGTGCATATGCTAGGAGCACCTGTGTTCACATATAACTCATCTAATGCTGAGATGCCTCTAGGATATTGTTTTACCTGTTTTAAGCGGTATCGAATAGCGATCTCCAAATCTCATTACCTAAAACTTGTAATATGATAACGGTAGTATAGATATCAAGGTATATAAATAAAATATATATTCAATTATTTTTATAATGACAGATAGGATGAGCATTAAGAAGCAGCCGCCACTGTATGGGTGCCAGTAGAATTTTATTGTATATTAAATAATTTAAGAATAGTTTGGATAACTGTTAATATCGATGTCGAGCAACCATTTTCTAAATCTTTATCTTATAATATTTTAGAAATTGGATAGTAATCACATTATATAATTACCGTTTACTTAGAATAACCACCATTTCATAACAATTAGATTTACCTTTTTCAAAATTAGCATCCCTGTGAAATTATTATAACTGAAGATTTGCTAAAACGCAATTTTACATTATATAATTACAGTTACTTATGTGGTTAGTTGTAAAAGTATCTAATTCTAAAGTATTAGTGATCACTAGTAAATTCCCGTAGCTGGTTAGAGCATTGATTAAAATAAAAGTATTTTATAGCATTCGGGGAAATTCTTTCCTCCAATTTGAATAAAAAGATAAAAGACCCTGCAAAACTCATTTACATATGGAATCACTCAAATTGAATTGCCTTATGAAATTTAATGTTATCAGAACTGGTCAGAAACCTGTTGTCAGTAATGATATTTTGAGTTTTTGTGATACTTCACTTATTAGAGTAATAAATACCATTGGCTTGTATTGTGGTCTAAACTGTACATTTTAAATTTAACAGAAAGCAGTCTCTAAATGTTATCACAGAAAGTTTGTTAGATACTTCATAGACATTTCAGTTACATATTTTAAAATCAATTTAATCATTCATATATTTCAATACTAAATATTTACAAGCTTGCTCGGTGACTAACAACTGCAAACTCTTCTCTTTACCAGCTTCAAAGTTCAGTTGATTAATATAAATGTATTTGTCCATTAGCATTTTTGACTCTGTGACATACAGTTTGACACTAACGGGTTATTTAACGCATAACCAACAGCTGTCTCACAGCTACATTTAACACATGCGTTTGGAAACGACACGACCTTTGTAAGCAATATTTAGCCGATGCAATACGAAATAGAAGATTATTACGAAATTAAATTGATTAACATTACCGCCTTAGGAACTGCTTCTAAATATTTCATTAGATCTTGTAACTAAGGCTATCTAAGGATAATAATAATGGAAATACAGGGGATGAGCTTCCTGGTTCAGAGCTCTTTCAGAGAAAGATTAAAATGAATGAAAAACAAAGCTCTGTTTTCGTCTAAACTAGAGGCCCTGCATGAGAGACTGAGATAATCGCGATCGTCAGGCCGGATTTAAAAAGGTAGATTCACAATAAGGGATAGAGAAAGGGGTTGTGAATAGAACACGTAAATATACTAAGTATTCACAAAATTTAAGGTATCTTACGGTACACTATGTTGGAACACTTTTAAAGAAATAGGTAGTGAAAAGAATAATTGGAGAAAACCGCATACTACGCCCTATGAGATGCATTTAAATCAACTCTCAAATGTAGAGCGGCCAGGATTAGTATATAAAACAATAAAACAGTGCTGGAGCCTGTGGTTTGAAAATAGCACTAATTCATTAAAACCCCTCACCACACAAATATTTAACAACTGCTAAATACGTATTTTGACAGCCACGCTGTCATCATCGTGACCAAATCACAACTGGAAGTGATTTGGTCACGAGCATATCGTTGCCATTTTGCTATGTAAGTTTTTGGTAGCTACCGATGATGACGGCTTGGCTGTCGAAATACGTATTTATCAGTTGTTAAATATTAGTGTGGTGAGGGGTTTTAACGAATTTGTAATAGGGGTGGGCGATATTAAAATTTACATATCGATATTCGATATCAGAATTATATCGATATTTATCGATATTTATCAATATATTGTAATGGAAGATGGACGGTCGGCCTTACCTTTTGGCGAAAGTTATATTTGATATTTTGCCGGCTGGTAACTATCGGCCTAACTGGGCTAACTCGCCGCGAGGGTCGCAGGGTTCCAACTATGCTGAAAAGAACACTATACGAAATACGAAGAGAATGGGCGCCAGGTCCTAGACTCAGATCCAATTCCTTGTGCCGGACCTTACACAAGGTCGAGGATAAAAACCAGCAAGTCAAAAATAAACAAACCAACAACCAAAGAATAGATCACAGCTTTATTTTAAATAAATCGGTGCGTACTATAGTGCCAGAAATACCCACACACAAAAGCAAGTACAACAATAAATATATACCAAGGCAAGCTACGACAAAACAAACACTTTAAAATAATTAGTTGGGTGCGGCATAAGTAATTAAAATTGTATCACCCTGTAACGGCGTTTCGCGAATAAAAAAAAAACATTAACAATAATCTAGCTAAATAAATAAATCGTCTGCACGCATCCCGTGAGGCAGGGCGTGGCAGGAGAGAGCTATCCAAGCAATCAGCTGACGTCTAACCCCGAGTGCCAGCTCAAGATGACTATATTAGTACTCAAAATTTCTACGAAGCGAAAACACTGACGAGTATATATGGCCATATAAAATTCTAGGTAGTTTTCTATTGCAAAGACATCAAGTAAGTCAATGAACGCTCCAAAATCTACTTGAATATGCCCCTTTACATTGTTAAACATATTAAAATCGCGCAAACAAATCACGGAAGCTTGAAATTGAACAAAAGGGTACCGCGTTCGGTTCCCTAGACACAGCCGTTAATTTAATACTATTAAGATTAAGTTGACGTACAAGCAAATGGCAGATACTAAACTACGTAATTTAAGGGTGAGTTTACCGCAGCCCCGGCCGGCTAACACGTCAAGAACGTACTACCGGGTAAGTAAATCTATCTAAACAAATAACTAATTACGCAAATAAAGCACACAGAGCATAACACACAAAATACCATAATCGAAATTCTAAAAAGGCATATCAACAAACCAAATCGACAAACAATACATAAGTAACTAAATTGCTCTAAAAACCTCTCAGGTACCCACGGCACGTGGTGCAGAGCTGGTGGACGAAGCAACCAGGAGGTGGCCTCGCAACGGGCAGCAGTCGAGCTTCGATAGTTGCAATGAGGCGACCGCAGGGGATGAGCGGCACGCCGGTTCGGCGTGGCTCCAGCAGTCCCAGGTAGAATGAACCACACCAAAACTCCAAGCGATAACACCCAGTTCGCAGGACGCAGAGGTAAAATCCAATTTCCATGGCGTACAAATAAAGCCCATTTTCATGGCATAGAATAGTTGACGCATTTCCAAGGCGTAGAATAGTTGGCTATAAATTACAAATTTCCAGATAAGCAACCACGCTGACGAAAAGAAATCGTAACAAACCTGCGAATGGTGACGAACAGCCTAACGCTCCATTTGATCAAGAAGAGCCCATCCCAAAACCGCAACAAAAGCGAACGAACGCTGGCAGCAACTCCCAACGGCTTCCAGAACGTTCCAAAGGGCGCCTTGCCTCCAAAAATCCCTCAAAACGACGAGGACGGCTATAACCAGAGCCAGAGAAGCAAAAGGTTCCCAGGGCACAAACTTCAACGATCGAAGCAATGGAAAAGAATGGAATGCAAATTGGCCAGAGCAATTCACGATCCCAGGTTATCAATGTCAAAGTCAAATTCGAAAAAAGGAAGAAAAACTATAGGTGCAGGTTGTATGTGCAGAACTGATAACAAAGTGTTCCTTTTAATTCAAAATTGAGGCTGAAGGTATTTGGGTTGCCTAACTATGGATAAAGTACTGTATATTTAGAGAATAAAAGTAAATTGCCAAATCTGACTAATTATTTCAATTAATAAGTAGGAAAATGTCAAAATGAGCGTAACAATATCGATAAATATCGATATTCGATATATCGGTATATCGATATATTGATATGTCGATATCTGATATTTCCGTATATCGGTATATCGAAATGTCGATATCTGATATTTCCGTATATCGATATGGAAATAGTATCGATATTTATCGATATATCGCCCAGCCCTACTGCTGAGTGCTGACTATCAAATTATGTAGAATTCCCCGATGTGAAAAAAGTGTAGCATAAACAAAGAAACGCCCGAAAAGGATTTATCTACGCAAATTAAATCTGCAGACTTGCACAATATTTTTAAATTTAGGGACTTTACAAGAAGTTCTTATTTAAAAGTTTGCAAAATGCAATACGTGGTAAAATTCGGAGTACGGACTTAAGGGGTACGTATACAGGGTGTTTACGGTCTTGTGATTTTATTTTTAAGGGGCGATTAAACACCTTAAAAGAAGGTCATTAACGCTAAAATGCCTTAACAAAAGTTGTATAATAAGAAAGATATGACTATTTAAAATTTTCTTTTAGATTTTATTTTCTTATTTTTAAGGGGTGATTAAACATATTAAATTAAATTAAACAAATACACATTTTATTTTAATTCTTATCCCTCAGCATACAATCGGCTTGCAGCAGCAGAATTCTGGTGTACTTCCCCATAAATTAACAACATGTCAACGTATTCACTGTTAGTGTGAAAGACCATTTTTACGTTCGCTATTAGGATTTATTTGGAGGAATTTATGCCAAACAAACAGTGCAGTGACATCAACTACTGAAATGGCTTGACAGATGCGAAAAGTTATTGGCATTAGCCTACTTAGTAAAAAATTCAGTGATAGCTTATTGTTTGAATTTATGTTTACTTTGCACAATTTTTTGAATAATTGTTTTAACGTTAATCGTTTTAGCGTTAATTTTTTGATCAATTGTTTTTGCGTTAATCGTTTTAGTGTTATCGACAATCATTTTAGCTTTAATAACCTGCTTTTAAAGTGTTTAACCACTCCGTAAAAATTAAAAAAACAAAATCTAAAAAAAAATTAAATCATATATCTCTCTTATTATAAAACTTTTATTGAGACATTTTAATGTTAATGACCTTCTTTGAAGATGTTTAATCACTCCTTGAAAATAAAATCACAAGACCGTAAACACCCTGTATACTTCATATTGTTATCAATGTTATTATATTGTATAGCATTATTTTAAGAAAATAAATTGTACTTATTAAAATATGTGTTAAAAAATGTGAATAATTAAAGTATATTTCTATCTTGTAATTATATGTGTTACAAAAGTAAAGCATTAACAAATATTAGGTATTTATTTTAATGTAACATGAGATGTGTATGTATGTATAGTAGACGCAAAGATACTTCGGACAGAGCGAGCTTTAAAAGTTAAACCGCAAATGAGTTTACTATTGTTAGTCCGCTTAATTCGTGCCAGGTATACGCAAAGGTGGGAATATTTCCAAGGTGGTATTTATTTCGTTTTGTAGTGAAGTTTCTACTTAATTTATATTTAATTATCTAATAATATTGAATGACAAAATTAATTTTACTAGGTAAATAAACACATTATGCGATTATGCCCTGATTGAGGAATAAATTATTTTTGCTCAAATGACATTCCTAGATAAGAGAAATCGACATTTAATGTTTCGTCGCGTCATATTGGCATTAAAGTATGTATTTACAACTACATCCCTTCCAGTAATTAGAATGAAAGATAAATTATATAAATCACTTGACTTGTCTTTATTTCCCAAATTTAATAATAACGTTGCTGTTATACTTTGACGCACGTTAATTATCATCTAGTATTTGTGTTGTGTTGTATTTTGTGGAATATGTGGAGACCATGGGATACTAATGAAATTGAGGATGAAGTTGAAGAAGTCGCTGCTCCATGTGATGAGTTAGAAGAAGTTGATGATGCGGGAGAGAGACCAAGCCAGCGATCAATGCATTTTTTATCCGACGATGCGAAAAACATAGTCTTGAATGTATACAACGCACTAATTTCTGAAGGAGAAAGCAATGTTGTGAGAAGAACTGCGTTTTTAACTAAAGCGCCAAAAAGTACGGTTTTTCAAATTGCGAAAAATCAAGCGCTGCCACGTAAACGGCGTTCTGATTATGGGTGTCACAAAATATTAACAAAGCCTAATGAACATGCAATACGCGGCGTAGTTTATGACATGTATAAAACTAATGTGGTGCCAACAATTAAAACTATTCATGATACGATCATTGGTGACATGGGTATAAATTGTTCAATGACGACATTAAGGACATCGCTAAAAAATATGGGATTTCGCTATAAGAAGATAGATAAAAGACAACAAATAATGGAATCTCCGCGGATTAGAAAATGGCGATGCGAATACTTACAACAGATATAAAAGTTTCGGGAAGAACAGAGACCGATATTTTACTTGGATGAAACTTGGTATGACACACATGATGTGGTTCAAAAAGGATGGACAGATAATTCTCGGAAATGCCAATTAGACATTCCACCTTCAAGAGGAAAACGTATTATAATTTTACATGTAGGCTCTGAGATGGGATGGGTGAACGATGGTCTCCTATTATCTGCGAAAAATATAAGAGACTGTCGATTGGACTACCATGAGGACATGAATTCAGATGTGTTTGAGTCGTGGTTTTCAAATAAGCTGTTACCAAATTTGCCACCTAATAGTGTGATCGTTATGGACAACGCCAGTTATCACTCAAGGCTTGCTGAAAAAGTGCCAAATAGTAATTCTACTAAAGCAGAAATTACAGATTTTCTTTACAAGAACAACTTGTATTTTCAAGAAACTTACAATAAGAATCAATTACTGGAAGTGTTGTCCATTAAGAAGTTCTCTAAAAAATATGTAGTAGACACCATAGCTACAGAACTAGGCCATAGAGTTTTAAGATTGCCACCATATCATTGTTGTATGAATCCTATAGAAATGATATGGGCAGAATTAAAAACACACATTCGAAAACGTAACCAATGCCCCAAGTTTAGTGAGAAAATGATAGAAATAATTAAAGAAGAAGTTAATAAAATTCATGTAAATAGCTGGAAAAACTGTGTTCGGCATGTGATTGGCATTGAAGACCAATTTTTTAAATTTATTGATATTCCAGAATTAATTATTAATTTAAGAGACAGCGATAGTGACGATTGGCCATGTGATAGCGATAACGAAAATTAATTTATATATTGTACTCATAATTGTTGTTTTTTGTATATATCAATCAATAAACTGTAGTTATTTGTTGCATATACATATTTTCTATAATTTTTTGTCTTTCTTGATTGTATCTTTTTTTATTAACAATGTTGTTAAATAAAAATAATAAGTTTTTAAACACTAACAAACATTGCGTTTCCGTAGCCGCATTTCGATTTTAAGGATATGGATTTGCTTGTGAACTATTACAAAGGAATTGTCGTGTGTACAACATAATCTCACCTGCCATGCTCATTAACCTTTAAGTAGTAGCCTGAGGCGTCCGAAATATCTTTGCTCCAACTATACATGCGCAGATACAAGGTATACGGTATACATACAAAAAGTTATCGTAAACCAATCTGAACATTTATATGGTGACCAGTTTCTGACAACAGTTGAATTAGACAAGAGGAAACTACCAATTTGACAGCTATTCCATAAATCTCGATATATAAGTATTTATCGATAATATGGAGATATTGATAATTATGGCGATATCAATAATTATCTTCGATACATATGAATATTCGATATTTCCATATATCGATATTCGGTAAATATCGATATATTAATATTCGATAAATATCGATATTCG
Source organism: Agriotes lineatus (assembly GCA_940337035.1). Lineage (NCBI taxonomy): Eukaryota > Metazoa > Arthropoda > Insecta > Coleoptera > Elateridae > Agriotes > Agriotes lineatus. Next base: position 22,283 of record CALNHX010008659.1, read on the forward strand.
ATATTTCGATATAACGATATTCGATAAATATCGATTTTTCGATATTCGATATATCAATATCCGATATTTCCATATATCGACATATCGATATGGAAATAATATCGATATTTATCTATATATCTCCCAGCCCTAATTTGTGATATAAAAAAAATGGTAAGGCTAGTGATTACCTGACCTCCTAGAGTTATTAATCTCTTCGGTTGGTTTGCTGCAGCACGTTTGTCCATTCTAGTCTCTCCTGGGAAATGGTGAAACACACGGAGGCAATCCTTCTGAGGTTCGAGAGAAAGATATTCAGAACAATATGTGCATGTGAATCAACATAGGATACATACACAGGAAAACGAATGTTGGAAGGCAAATTTCAAAAAGAACCGTAAGCGCACAGTTTGAGGGAACACGAAGAAGAACCAGGGCAAGATAACGGTGGCAAAGATAACAAAGGTAAAATTTAAAATGAAAGCTCTAGATGCGAAATAGACAGGCCAGTCCTGAAGAAGCGAAGCATTGTGGTTGTTTAATGGTTGTAATGCCATGCAAGTGTTTATAAAAGTGCATTCTGCAATTGTACGAATTTATTCCTGTTCGGCTTCTTGGTTCACTGATAGGCAAATAAATAAATACGAAGTAAACAACAGACATTAATTTAATGATAATCAAACGTATATAAGTACACAAATGAGAAAACAACCAAAATAACACCACTGCATTGCCAATAAATTGCCTATATTGAAAGGGAACTTAACTTTACAAACCCTTTTATACAATGCTGCCCATTGTGTGTTTTATGGGAATGTTGCAATTGTAGACGGGGCCTGGACACAACGCCCACTGGTCACAACGTCCACCAGCTAGTATGGCCGCCATGATGGACACAACGTCCACCGCTATTTTTGGTCATAACGTCCACCCTGGTCACAACGTCCACCGCCACAACTCCCACTCTGGTCACAACATCCACAGTCGCATTTGGTCATAACGTCCACCTTGGACACAACGTCCACCGCCACAACGCCCACTCTGGTCACAACGTCCACCGACGCCTGTTGAGAATAACATTTTCCGGCGTTGGTCGTAACGTCCACCCTGGTCACAACGTCCACCGCCATAACGCCCACTGTAGTCACAACGTCCACTTTCATATTTGGTCACAACGTCCACTTTGGTCACAACGTCCACCGCCATAACGCCCACTCTGGTCACAACGTCCACCTTCGCATTTAGTCACAACGTCCACCTTGGACACAACGTCCACCGCCATAACTCCCACTCTGGTCACAACGTCCACCTTCGCATTTGGGCACAACGTCCACCTTGGACACAACGCCCACTTTTGTTTTACTTGTTATTTAATCAACCTTTACGATTTTCTCTCTATTTTATGATGGTTTTTGTCTAGCGTATGCATTTCCCGCTCGTTTCTCATATAAATCGGTAGGTATACGAAGGATAAGGGTCCTATTATAACACTAAATATACCTAAAGATTCATTGGTTTGCGATACACCTCATTCGAAAAAAACGTTTCCTTATTGTTTATTGTACCAGTAGGTAAGTATTTACAAGTCCCTAAAAATTCAAAATAAAAGAGAAGGTTGACGTCACTGAAAAAACGTGGTTATACAGTCGTGTTCAAATAAATCTGGAACAATGTTTTTTTCATATGTAGATTCAGTTAAGAATTGAAGAATATCTCCATGGATTTCCTGCTATCAGAAAAAGTTACATTAAACTTTAACAGGTACTGAAATCTCTAACTCTTTCTGATAGCAGGAAATCCATGTAGATATTCTTCAATTCTTAACTCACCTGCATATGAAAAAAACATTGTCCCAGATTTATTTGGACACGACTATACGTGTTATCATTAGTAATATAACAAGGGCGAGACCAGCACGATAACTCTTTTGATGGGCAAAATTATTTGTAAGTAGGTCGCCCACGTTTATATTTTGAAGATTATTATATAAAAACAGTATTTGAATTATGATTTAGAATTGACCTAATAACGCAAAAAGACTCAAGTTGCTTGTTTTTGCCATTCTACTTCCAATAATGATACCATCCACGGGGTCGATAGTCATCCTTAGAGTGTTTATCAGGTAATCAGTTCAGTATTGGTCAATTTAAAAAAAATGCATGGTTCTCCTTGGATATCAGTTATGTGACAGTTGAGTGTAATATTCCAACTAAATAATGTTCGTGTGTTCCATTAAGTACAAGTGGCCTATTTGTTTCAATCTTTTACCATAGACTTTAGAATACCAATGCTTATACGATTTTAGTTATTTAATGTTACATAGGGTCTAATAATCACCTTGACCAATCTGACCAATATGTGTCGCTTATGTAATTCATAAAAAAATTTATTGTCATGGATATATATATATATATGTGCACGGCTATCTTACTTGCCTCCGAACATATGACAGACACCCACGCCTCCATGTCAAGGAACATGTTTTTCCATGTGTATTCCTCGTCAATCTCTTAAATAAGGTTTTCGTAACAGAAGCATCAAGAGAGGGGTAACGAATTTTGATATTTGAGATATACAAAAAAATGGTGCACACAAAATAGCAACACAGCTCCGACTACACTGCTACAATGTGGCCTCCCATTGTATATCACCGTGTTACACAATCGACATACTCACCTCCAGCAACGTTGCCGCTCTATTGCACCTTTTGCCGAGGGAATAAAAGTAGCGCGTCGTTTTGTTTTCGGATTTTGGCACGGCGAACGTGATAACGTATCTAAACATCGCGCGGATGGCATTCTGCGTGTGTTAATAAATTCTTGTGGGTACCTACCTAACATAGCTATATTACTACAAATAGCTTAATAAAATCAGTTGCCCTGTAGTTACTGAAATCTTGCAATATAATATTTGAGTTAAGAATTAATGAGTTACAATTCTTAGAAAAAACAACCAACAAAACTGCCACAATCATTTTTTAAAACTGAATTGTCATATTTCGAAAATCTATTATATTAGCCAACTTCGTCTGGGCACGGCATGCGATCAATGGTGTTGATTATCTTTTAGTGAAAAATATGGATACCAGAACAAGCTGCATAATACGAAGACTGAAAAATTAACGGTAACGGCGTACGCTCACAGAATTAACAACACTGAATTTTGGTAATCGAAGCATGGGCTACTATACAGGGGCCGGCAACAAAGATATTTCTAAAACTACGAGCGTGACATAAAGTTCATATATATAGGTACTGTCAGATGCTGAATTCGCTCACTTGCCAAAAAGGAATACTCAGACCTAAAGTCGTCCCATTGCCGAATTAATTTGCTCAGTTACAGTATTGACCAAATTCATTTCGGCATTTAAACAAATTGGGCATCTGAGTCAAATATATAAAAATTCTACGAGGTACATCACATGATTATAAATGGTAGGTCAAAAAGAGTGGTGACCTAAACTTACTTTTTTTAAATAGAAGGCTCAATATTTAGGTAGCTTACAAGGAGTTTTCCATTGAAATGCTAATAATTTTAATATAAATTTGTATGGGTCTACCGCCAGCGGTTCTGGAGATATTAACGATTTTATGCAAAAAAAATGCTTAACTTTAGGCGGCTGTTGGAAGTAACAGGAAACAATTCAATGAAAGAGAACGTTATCAAAATATGGGGTAAAAGTTTCTTCACGTTTCTAATAATACTGAAACAATAAAAGGAAACATTTGCTAATGCGAATTACATCAACTTGCAAATAACATTACCGGTGATGGGATTCGAACTACATCACCTGCAAATGCGATTTCAGTTCCAGGCGTTTCTTCCACTGATCCGTGAAGGATCTCTCGGATCTGTGCAGTGCATGGCTGTATTAAACAGAACACACTTTTTGTTGTCCCTTTTTACTCTTACAACGTTTATCTTGTATCTCTTGGGTTCCATTTTCGTCAAGTGTAAAGCCTGAGCTATGTGCAAATTACTGATTTTATCTGAGTCTAAGTTAAAGCAAAATAAGCAACAATTTTTTTAGTGCCCACTCTGTACCTATATGTTGTGTCTAAATATGCCTTTTTTCTTCTAGTGCAATAACCTGAGATATGTGCAAATTATTACTTTCATTTAAGTAATAAGTCTTGAGTTAAAGCAAAAATAGAAAGAATTTAATTTTTCTTATTTGCTCACCCTGTATATATTTCTCTAAAATGTTCTCGGTTTCATGTCAGGTAGACATATAATATGCATGCAAAGTATCGTCTTCCTCCAAAAAATAGTTTTCGAGTTATACCGGCAAAAGACGGAATTGAAAAAAGCGTTTCTTTGATATCTAGGGACCCTGGAAGTGAACATCTGAAGAAATCTCAGAGGGTAATTTTGTATCGATTACAATACGTTCTTCGTCTTTTAGACGAGGCAAGTAAAAACTAAAAATTAAGATGCTTTAATTCAAGGGATAACAAAAACCACCGAACAGAACAAAGAACCAGATTTAGACAATACAAATCCCGTAATGTAGATACAAGAAATAATGAACACGAAAAAACGAAAAATTCTGAATAAATTGATTCTACGAGTATTATCAAATGAAATCAGATTTTGAAAAAACAAACGAACACATCAAAATTATACAGTGGCCGTCAAAAAGTCGGCATCATACGGAAAAGTATTTTATTTTTTATTTTTGAAAAGAACGTTTTACAACAATAATTTGTGCTTGTCCAAAAACCTATTTAGCTCCTATCATACATACCGAGTGATTTTAACTTATTTAAAAAATGGCGTATTTCGAAATTGTTAAAATCTAAAAAGTGCTATTTTTCGGAAATTAAGTAAGTTTTCAATGAGATTTCTTTAGAGTGTTTGTTTTAGCTAACTGAACAATCTCAAGTCCAGAAAACACATTTTTCTTTAACTTTAGCTAAACTTTAATTTTTCAGTTTTTTAAATATTTTTCAAAATTTCACATACCAACAGCTTGTGGCCGGCTGGTGCTTGCGTGGCGCCAGCAGTGTAGTGGGTTCAAGCTCCACATCCGGGCATTGATAACCTCGTACGCTTTCCGGCCATCATACGAACACCTTTGATGGTCGTGACCCCTGCGAGGGCATTCTTCCTTAATTCAAGGGGTTAGGCTAGCCACCTACCCCGGCCGCGGATTAAGATGGCTTATAAAACCGCACTCAAGTGTGTGAAAGTAACTGGCTCTCAGCCTATATTAAGAGGAAGAAGAAGAAGACATACCAAAACTTAATTTTAAAATTGACATTTTTTATGTGAAGACTAACGATTTAGGCTATATTTGTAAAAAATAATATAAAATGTTAATTACTTCTTTAGATTTTTTATTATTTACCGAAAAGTGTTATGTTCGCATAATTTTTAAGTTTTTGATGCAATGCGCTTTTTAGGAGAAGTATTTTTAAATGATAATTAATATCTATTTAAATGGCTTCTTCGATAAAAACTCTAATCTAACCCTTTTAATGAATCCTGTAAATATTACTTTACAGTTGTCTAGATGAAAAGATTTTTCTTTATACACTTTACATGTTCTAAAAATGCTTCTCATTCAGACAACTGTAAAAGACCGTTTACAGAATTTTTGGATTTTATAACAGTAATTCGCTAACAAGGTTCGACTTTTAGAAGCCATTTAAATAGATATTTTGTCCCATTCCAAATGGAACTGCCACACTGCAAATTCAAAACCAAAGAAATAAAACAGGTTATAATGAAAGAAATAAATATCAAAAAGTCACCTGGATTTGATCTCATTTCTGGAAAAATATTACAAGAACTGTCTGAAATATGCTACAAACTAATAACCTCCATATTTAATGCAATACTGAGATTAAACTACTTCCCCAGCACCTGGAAAACTGCTCAAATTATAATGATCCTCAAACCAGGGAAAAAGCCAGAAGATGCCTCCTCCTACAGGCCCATAAGCCTATTACCAATGCTCTCCAAAGTCTTTGAGAAGTTATACGTTAAAAAACTCAACATAATAATAGCAGAAAGGAAAATAATCCCGAACCATCAGTTTGGCTTCCGCAACAAACATGGAACAATAGAGCAAGTTCATAGACTAGTCAACCAAATTAATAAAGATCTAAATGCCAAAAGATACTGCTCTGCAGCTTTCCTTGACATATCTCAAGCTTTTGATAAGGTGTGGCACAGCGGCTTACAAGTCAAACTAAAGAAGCTCCTCCCTCATCCCCACTATCAATTGCTTAAATCATACTTAACAGACAGACACTTCCTAGTGAAGCAGGGCAGTGAATACACCGGCTTATATCCCATACATTCAGGCGTCCCTCAGGGCAGCGTCCTTGGCCCAATACTGTACCTCCTGTACACGGCAGACCTACCAACAACAAGAACTACTACGGTAGCAACATACGCAGATGACACTGCTATTCTGGAGTCCCACATTGATCCAACATCTGCTTCAAGAAACCTTCAAACAAACCTAAATAAAATTCAGCATTGGTTAAAAATATGGCGCATTAAAGCTAATGAAACTAAGTCCACGCATGTGACATTTACATTACGCAGAGAAACATGTCCACCTGTGAAGATTAACAACTGCCAACTCCCGCAAGTCGAAGATGCTAAATATCTCGGCATATACTTGGACCGCCGCCTTACTTGGAAAAAACATATATTTACCAAACGTAAGCAGCTTGGACTTAAACTACGTCATATGTACTGGCTCATTGGCCGCAAATCAAAATTATCCCTGGATAACAAAATTCTACTATATCAATCCATCCTAAAGCCAATCTGGACTTATGGAATTCAGTTGTGGGGTACTGCTAGTGACTCCAACATTGCCATCCTGCAGAGGTTTCAGAACAAGGTTTTGCGTGTCATCGTTGACGCGCCTTATTACGTTTCCAACGAAGTGATTCTACACGACATCCCTCTGGAATCTGTCAAGCAAGCCATACATCGATTCAGTGCGAAATACAGTGAAAGAGTATCAGTGCATCCTAATGTGTTGACTAACCAGTTAAACGTGCGTGAAGTCAATGAAGTGCGTAGGCTAAAACGTCTGCTGCCATCAGACCTAACTATAGGACACAGATAAGTTAATCTTAAGACAAATATACTCTAGATTAAGATTAGATAATTTTAAAGGAGATCACTCACTGGAGTGATACTCTACATGTCATTACATTCTTGTCAAATCAAACGCTTATTGCCCACTGGGCAGATTGCAGATCCCTCAAGGAGTTAATAATAAAAAAAAAAAAATTCAGACAACTGTAAAAGACCGCTTACAGAATTTTTGGATTTTATAACAGTAATTCGCTAACAAGGTTCGACTTTTTAGAAGCCATTTAAATAGATATTAATAATTATTCAAAAATATTTCTCCTAAAACGCACATTGGATCAAAAACGTAAAAATTATGCGAACATATCAGTTTTCCGTAAATAATACAAAATCTAAAGGAGCAATTAACATTTTATATTATTTTTTACAATTATAAATCTTGAAAGTCGTTACATAAAAAATTTTAATTTCAATATTAGGTAAGTCATGGTATGCGAAACTGAAAAATATTTAAAAAATTGAAAAAGCTAAAGCTAAAGTTAAAGAAAAATAGGTGTTTTCTGGACTTGAGATTGTTCAGTTAATCAAAACTAACACACTCTAAAACAATCTCATTGCAATATTACTTAATTTCCGAAAAATAGCACTTTTTAGATTTTGACAATTTCGAAAAACGGAATTTTCTAAATAAGTAAACGTCACTCGGTATATATGATAGGGGCTAAATAGGTTTTTAGACAAGCACAACTTATTGACGTGTAAAGTTTTTTTGAAAAATCTAAAATAATTTTTTTCTCATATGATGCCGACCTTTTGGGGGTCACTGTATACCCAATACCTTCTTCCATGGGTATTAAAACTATACAAAGTGCTCGTAATTTGCAAATTTAATGATTTTGCCTTAGTAAATGAAGCACGCTATGTATCTCTGTATTTCTTAAAAACTCTTTCAATAAACTTTCGCCTAATAGCTTATTTAGCACCCCTAAATTCAACTAGTTTTCAGATTTAATTGATTCCAGCATTTCTCGGGTTTTTGTGTCAGCAATGGCTGGATTTTTATTTTATAAACCTAGTTTGTGATTCCTTTAAATAAAGCATTTTAGGGGCCTTACACTGTTTTCTTATACTCACACTCGCATAGTTGGAAAACAGTTGAATTCAGAGTTATCCAGTAAGATATCAAAATAAATCTCTTTAAAGGGGCATTTCAAAAATACTAAAATGTGTAGTGCGTTTCCTTTAAAAACCTTTGAAATCATTAAATTTGCAGACACCTTGTATAGTATGAATGCCGAGAATCACCATTTTACACTCGAAAGGCAATTCACAAAAAACGTAATGTTTTATTTTTTATTTCAGTATCTACAGCAGCTGTCTGAAGTTTAGCATTTTGTGCATAAAATCGGTAACATCTCCAAAACAGTTCATGTTAGACCCATACAAATTTATATTAAAACTATTGGTATTTCAATGCAAAGCTCTTAAGCTTCCTGAATATAGAGTAATAACTTTGGTTCGCCACACTTTTTGAGCCACCCTGTATAATCAGAAATATTTTAGTAATATGCAACACTTTCGTACCTTCAACTTTTATATAAGCTATTTTAATGTAAATCTCCTAGTTTTAGAAATATTTCCCACCCCGCATCGTTGACGGATCCTGTATTAAATGTCCAGTGGCAGGCGGTTGGATTGTATTTACTTAAATCCATTACTAGCGATAAGCCCCCGTGCGCGTTTGCCAAGTCTCTGAGGCGTAACAGTATGTTTCATAGATAGAGGCGAGTACTACTGGCGCACCTTGTTAGGTGTATATGTGTATTACATGGTCGCGCCATCTAGAATAACCTCTACCAACTGAAGTGTATAACTGAATATGTGTACTGTCAAACTCACCTCCATCAAAAAATCTGTTAAATCGATGCTTGTTGCACCATCTGTTGAATGGAACACTTATACATGGGGATACCTAGTCGCCTCCGATTTTTCGTACTGGCCTCCAAAAATGAGGCCAGTTCTTCGTTTCGACGTATGCTTTCGGAGGCGAGTTTGACGTTTTGCATATATATATATATATATATATATATATATATATATATGTGTGTGTGTGTGTGTGTGTGTGTGTGTGTGCTGCAAAAATTACGTATTAACTCCATGTTACGTTATTAAGAGGCACATTTTGAGTAGGAAAAAAGTTACACAAAAATTCCTTGTCTTATGTTTTCGAAGATATAGCGAGGTTTTATTAATTTCAAAACTAGCAGAACTGGCAACATTATTTAATTACAAATAGGTAAGGCTACATTGGTTTCACAGATATAACACTTATAGTCTGTTCAGTAAACATAAAAACACAAAGTGGCCTTTGATTTCCTTATAAAAATTACTACAATATATTACCAACTTGAATAAGACCAGCTATGTGTAATTATTATACTGAACAAATAATTAAAACTTGTGACGTGAAAAACCTATGAAAAACTGAAAACTACAGTATAAATGTTAGTGCTTGTAAATCTATCTTAAAACAAATATATCAAAAAAGGATACACAACTCCAGAATGAAAAGGAAATCGCTGATGAATTCAATGGACATTTCAGTGGGGTTGGTAAAGATATGGCTGATGTACCTACTTAGGATACAAAATAAATTATACAATCAATACATTAATGATGAAAATGTTCCCCCAGATAATTCGACCATATTTTTATCCCCAGTAACTAATGAAAAAATAAGTAATTTAATGAACACCACATCATCAGAAATAGAGAACTTGACTAACGCAAACTTAAAATTAATAAAAAGAAAACAATAGTTTATCTAAGCAATGCAGTTTTGTAAGAAATTATGTCCTAAACACTGATATATTTCCAGATGTTCAATGTGCGGTTGTTGAAACGGCAGTGCAACACCAGTTTTACAAATTTGGTTGGCTACGATGAAAATATATAATTAAACCTTCTACACGGCTAAAATTTGCTAAACGAGTTTTTTGAGTAAAAGTTATTTTTTTAAATGGCACTACCAAGAGCCATCGTACTATTAGATAGAATTTGTAATTATTAGTCTAACGATGCGCACTATGCCCTACTTTATATTTATTTAAAACTGCAAGATGTTTAATTAATAAATTTTTAAAATATGATTGTGATACCTAAACAAATTTGAGATCACTGTCGTATGTAGTTTGAGGCTTAGATTCCGAAAAACATAAAATATGTAGGGTGATCTCTTTAAAAAATCAAAGTTAATGACATTTCCGGTAAAACCAGAAGTTGGATATTTTGATTATATTCTTCTGTCAATCCGAAATTATGTTTAATATTCTTGCAACAGGTTTAATGCAGGTCCAAGGCGTATTTTTCGAGACATTCAGCCGTTTCCAGACTTTTAGGACCCCCGGTATATAGAAGCTTTCACATTTTTATTATACAAATTATTAAATAAACATCACATTGGTGGATATAGTCACATTGATATCATCTCCTTTAACAGCAGACATACAACAGAAAGAAGGGAGATAGATTTTATACTGTACTATTTACTTTAGCACCCTTTTATTTGGTTTTTCAATATTGCAGTTTCTTATTTATTTAGTGTTTTCATCAATGCAAGCCTTTGAATAAATCAACAGCTTAAATATATTATTTTCTAAATATTTCTGTCGAACCGAACCGAAAGGGCCGAAGGAGCTCCTAATTATTTGAATTAATAAGAAAGACATAGAAAATAAGATCTGCAATAGATATTATTGTTTGAGTAACTTTGCAATCGAGGTTGTATGTAGTTCTATTCTGCAGCCGAGTTGATCACTATTCCATTGATGGTATTCCTGCATAGATTTTAGCGAGATATTTTGTTGGGTAGTTTCTGATTGTTAATATTTGGTTGGTAACCAATCGCTACCGCATTCGGCGAGATGACCGTTGGCCCTTGACCCGGATAATCACCTAACTTATCAGTGATCCAGGAAGCGCACCCGGATAGTAATGGGATGGTCACTTCCCATAATGTGTTGTAATTTAATTTATTCCGGGGGCGGCAACCGTAGACGCAAATCACACTGACATGAGTTGGAGCTCATTGGTGTAGTTAGCATTAGGCAAATGGGCGCTAGGTGCGGTAAGTATTCGTATTATAGATGTTTTACATGTACATTATCGGCAGTGCACCTGAAAATTATCTCTGATCGAGATACTCTACTAGTCGTGATATTTCTTTACCCTTGGTTGCATGCCTGGTTATGGAATTTATCTGTTTGTGCTTATAAGCGAGTGGCGCGACAACATACCACATGAAATGGGCCACTAATCGCCTTGCTCACCTGCTGTCGTGCTTTTGATGCACAATCCTTAGACCGAAGGGGCGTTACAGAATTTTTGGGTCAGTCGCCTGCTTGTAAAAGTTATGCATAAAGACGGATTGAATTCCAAGAAAAAATGAATTAGCCCCGAACCCCAAATCTATGTGCCTACATTCATTTCCACTTTTCGAGATTCTGAACTTTTCTGTTTGGGTTACTATTCCATTTCAATAGATACGTTTAATAACGTGAGCAGTGGCAATGCCATATCCGATTAAAATGTTCCGATTTGATAATACACGCAAGTTATTAGTTACACAAAACCTTTCCTCCAAACTTGCGCATGCTGAGCTTTCAAGGGCACAAATTAACACATTGACGGAGACATCTCAATTCCATATGAAAGGTTTCGTATCGCAAATAGCGCGAGCGCACATGCTTGACACAAATATTGCTTGCAAGTGCGACTCTCTGCGTTTTCTGCGTATTTACAACCTTAAAAACAAAAAATATCAGAAATATTACCCCGTCAAAAGTAAGTAACCTGAGGTGTTGCGTTACAATAATGGCAGTCATAAAACGCGCATAAAACCCGAGAATCAGGGAAAACCTGCCAGCTTTAGTTATTTTTATGTGCGCAGCAGGCAGGTTGCTGTTCTCAATAATTCAGTTGCTGCCTTTGGCTTCAAATTGTTTAGACTACCTAAAATTTGTTTAATAAATCCAAATTTACACGCTTGCGGCCAACGGTCAATAGATTAAAAGTCGATTCACACTATACGGAGCGTCACCGTCACGTTACGTACCGCCACCGTCATGTCAGAATATTGTTGAATGCAACACTATATAATGTTAACGTTCATATTATCAATCACCTCCAGGGCCGTCACCGTCACGTGCAGGTGAAAATAATGTTTCGACGTGACGATGCCTGTCTGTTGCTGTTGAAAACTAATAATGTGAATTACAATCAGCAACGTCAAATTGTAATTTCAGTTTAAATACTAGATATCTACCTATATAATTATATCAGTTGGCAATTTTCATAACGCAGCATATATATTTTAACGTTAAATCTTGAATTTTATCAAAAAGATCAAAATCTAACATACTGCTAAGGTGATAGCTCCACTTTCGGCGCCAATTCATGCTACGGTGACTCTACCACGTTGTAACGCCTTTGTTATTTTATAATTGACTTAAACCTTTACTTTATTTTATTCCCAATCAATTATTTTTAAAACTGAATTTTAATTAACTCATTTGCAATATTTAATTCTGGATTATCAAAATTATTAACTGCTAGCTTCGATAGAAACACTTGATTGAAAAACAGGTCGGATTCTTTATAATCTAGATTGCTAATATTCTGAAATTTGATTCTATTATTTTTATGACAAGCCGTACATCTGTCAACTGACACTTCAAATTAGTTTTGCAAAATTAATTGCAAATACTTTCTCGTTACATTTTGTCATTCTACAATATCAAATGGTAACTACCCCCTTAATTAGAATTACCTCACTTCACTCTTTCTATTTTCTTTCAGTTTTTATTTAAATACCTGTATTCTGTTACCTGTTATTGGACTCGACACTCTCCTCTACCAAGCCCAATGCATCCAGCTCTGCGACTCACTACATTACAAGAACTGCTTCACTCAAAGCCGCGGCGAAGGTTTCAATCGACAACCAAACTGCCAAGAATCCGGAATCCTCATTTAATTAAATTTTAAATTCTATTTCCTTCCTTTTTGAAATACATTTTAATAATTTTGATATCCATTTCATACTTAAATTTATCTTTGTAATTTTTAATACTGTATTCTTTTAATCTTATTAATCTGATTTTAAACCCCTGTACCAATAACATAACAATACGTATTTACGGGTTGTTATCCTATACACCCACAGTTTTGTACGTTTCTTGCGTTATCATGAATAAGGGCAATAATAGCATTATAACCTCTTCATTTTCTATGTGATTTTGGATTTTGTATATTTTTAAAGTGTACCAATATGTTTCGGCAAAATTCTAAGTAGGACTAAGGTACCTGATACTCTGCACGCCTAGACGTTGTCTACGGGGTTGGCAAAAAGGGCCTATGAAGGCCTACTTGCTTGACATTAGTCTCCCCACAAATAATACTAATACCAATACGTTTGTTAAAAATGCTAATCAAATGTCATTTTGTCATTTATAAATGTCAACATTACTATTCTTGGGACATCAAAAGTGGCGTGATCTTTAATTTATACGTTTATTTATTGACAAATGTCTAAACTGTTATAAAAATTTAAGAATGATCCTAGTCTACTCTGAATCACATAGAAAATTAACAGATTGTAAGTTCATTAATTGGCCAGAGAAATTTACCTGAAACGCATTTTAATAATTTGTTGACGTGACGGTAACGTTGGAAAGAAGATGGAAAGTGTGAATACAGACAGGGCCAATTTGACGTGACGTTGACGGTAGATGACGTGACGGTACCGTTGTGTAAAATGTAAATCGGCTCAAAGAAAAATATTCAAATAAATGGTTGGTAGTTTACGAGTTTGCCTTACAGAAATGCAGAGGTGAGAGTGAGAAAATCTATGAGATTAAACATAAAGTTAAAAGCAAAAATCAATAGATCGAAAAGTTACTTTAAGAACAAAAACTTCAAATAGTTAAAAGCTTAAGGTTCGAGGGGTAAGGAGAGATATAACAAATTCTAACATTCTCAAGGCAGAAACTCTTCTATATCTTTCATATCTCCAGCAATGCGATTACACATAAAGTTGAGAGACTTTCTAGAAGTTTGAAAAACCTGACTCACAATGATATTAACGTGTGTTTAGACTAAACCCTACAGATAAATTACTACATTCCTTTTGGAATTGTCAGTTCGTGGTAAATAGAATTATAAAATACCGCGATTTCTCCTTTTCACGATTTCTTTGTGGTCTACTCGAGCATTCCGGGAGCCGAACTTTTGAAATCAAAACTTTGGCGACCGCTTCGAACGCCCACGTTTGAGAAAGAATGGGAATAATATTTATTATCCGAACCTGCCCAGACTCACCTCCAATAATTCTACAATGTAAATTATATTTTCAGCGGAAGGAAACAGTTTCGCTGTTGAACTGATCTGTTTATTCAGTGGATCTAAAAATAGCTCCTGTACGAGACGCCGATTTCCATGAAAATCGATGAAAATTTGATCAAGTCTGTTTTCCACGAACACAGACTGTAGGTGTTTATTGCAGCAGCGATATTTATTAGTTTACTTTCATTTATAGAACCTTAATGTTGTTTAGAAAAGCTATAAATTTAATTATAGTGTAATTGAAAGAAGCGGTTCTTGAATTATTTGCTTATAAACTTATAAATTGCTTACGTAGTACAACAGTTTGTGCATTTGCTACGTAACTAGAAAAGTGTAATTAATATTCAAATGTTTCATTTTACATTTAAATATGAAGCACGTCAGCAAGTGTTTCGAATTCAACACTTCAGTTTATAACCATCTTTATTCGCTGGTTTTGATATTGCATAAGTTATTCTGGACAAGTGTTCCCTATTCCTTGCCAATTTTCGCATAATTTAATGCATTCGTTCGTACTCCCATAATTTTCGAGGTTAATTTACCATGCGATTTCGATGCGATTCTTGTTAATTTTATTTTTAACTATAATATGTATCGTCGCCGTTCATATAGTTTTTTATAGAATGATATGTGGATGCTACATTTATTGCGACAAATAATCAATGGGAATTTCTGCAATTTAAATGAGATAATTTCTGAAACTTTTTTGTGGCTCTTCTTTGGGTATTTCTCCACACTAAAAATATTAGAACGTGAATATAAAAATTGTAAATCACATATGCAATAAAAGCAGGTTCAACTTAACTGAGAAAAGCGAAGTAAACGACGATGATGCAGAAATCAAGGTGGCTGAGTGAAAATCGTGGTAAGGAGCGAGGCCACGCCAGTGGCTAGAAGTTTGCTCTGACTCGAAAACGGGACCAAAAACGGGGGCTTCAGGAATCACGAATATATATTCGATACACTGATCAAGAAAGTCGGGATTTTCCCAAATTGGCACGATACGGCACGGACCTAACACATATTATACAAACTGTAAGTATCAGAAGGAAACTTAAAAATTGCATATAAAATTTCCTGACACTGTTTTGGATTCTTTAACTAGACATTGTTATGGTGTTTATCTACTACGTTACCAGATTACCTAAGTTAGCAGAGGCATACATTATTTGTTTTTATTTCTATTCTAATGTTTTTAATAGTGTCAAAATGTAAATGTATGAACTTTTTCAATGTTGTCTCTTAATTACATTGTAACACTTTTGGCTATGCAGGATTCCAGTCGTGGGGTTGAGATTCTACGATCATTTAATTATTGTCACTTCTTGGAGAATGAGGGTTAACTTTTCGAGTACAAAATAAATACATTAAAATTAAAATATAAGGGTTAATTTAATTAATAGTGGGACCAATTAGCTTAGAAAAATATACAATTAAGCAATAGATCAAAGTGTCAATAAATTGATAATTAAATGTAAATTTGAACCAGTAAAGTACGAATTTTAATTGAATTTAAATGTATTTACAACAAATTTAATAAATTAAGTGGCTGTTGATTAAAACGCCTGTAACATCAAAATAACATAAATAAAGTAAATGGTGATTTATTAAAGTAATATAAGTTAACTGATAAAACTGCTATAATATAGAAAGTTATTTAGAAACAGCGAGTTGCCTTTACAAAAAAAAGATGTTACGCATTTTAATGATCCAGAAGCGTACAACTCTCCTCTTTCCAGAGACAATTTTACGTTGTAAATACCATTGCAAAATATAATACATTAGTCAACTACAACGGCTGAAAGTTGTACAAAGAGGTAAGTATAACCCTTCAGGCGGCAGTAAATTAGTAGGTACCAACGATCGTCTATTTTAACAACAGGAAGGTACTATTTGCAGGCAACTGCAGAGTATTATTGTTGTAGCTTACACAGTTGCAGTTCCCAGCATTTACAAGTGATTGTCGCAGATTTAATCTTTACTGTTGAGATTCGACGGGGTAGTTAAATGAGGTTAAACATTTAATGTCTTAGATTCGTCATCCACTCATTCCTGCACTGACGCCGAGTTAACAAGCAAAATTCCTTCAAGCAGAAAAATAAACGAAATACAAATTTTCGTTTTGGAAAAAAGCTGTGAAAATTGAAATCCCAACCTCAATTGCAAATTGAGGTGAAAAGCCTTACATATATTTGATATAATAATGGATGACATATTTTGTTGTAGCCATCTAGAATCTTGATTTTTAAAAATTGAACGGCAAATATATTGTCAATTATAAATGATAATTACAGAAACTTAGACAGCCTACGTACAAGTTGTTACGATATCCAATTGTAACAATAAATATAATTAGAACCAAACAAAGTTTCGATGTCCAAACACTAAATTATAATAGATTAGTTCAGGTAGTAAATGGATTAATTGCAAGCGTTTGCATTACTTTGTTTGCGTAAACTAAAATTGCCTAGATAAAATTGTTATGAGATAGCCAGAGAAGACTACTTTAGCCTCTCTTGCGTCCCTCCTGGAGATATATGTTTATTATTTATATTAATCGCTGGTGTACAACTGTACACCCTTCTTTGTGATATTTGCATATTATGGATTGCGTTACACACAAGAAACAAAAACAGTATTATGTTCAGCAAAGGCATCGTTTCTTATTTCGCGAGAGGTATTGCTTATAAAGAGAAACTTCGAATAAATTCCTTCCACATAAGATAAAACAGAAAGGCGTATTGCTATGTATGGTTAAAACGCATAAAGATGTTTTGTCGAAACATATAAAATCGTGATGTTCTGAGCACACATAATAGCCTAAGATTAAAGTATTTGCATGTAGTTATGTGTCTGTGGATTGAATATTGTATTGCCAATAGAGGCAAATATGTATATTTATGCACGTGAGTCTGCGCAAGTATAAACCGTTCAATAGTTATTTTCCCGGTAGGTAGACATGGAATTTTGTTTTTATGTTTAATAAAACTAAAACTCCCTAGAACCTCTTTCTGACACTTTGTCAGAATCAGCTGTTATGCACAGGAGGCTCACGAAAGTGTCTAATTTGACATTTTGAGGTTAAACGTGCAATGTTGCCAGTGCTTTCATACTTTGTTTGCCGCTAGGCATAATATTTATGGACATCGGCGTCATAGATACCTTATAGAGATGTGTGGGCCCGTTAAATGTCCTCAAAACAAATGTCGCAAAATGCAAAACTACGACTTATAATACTGTAATTCGACCCACAGCTACGTATGCATCTGAAACATGGAAGTTGAATGTGGCAAATCAAGACATGATAAGTAGGTGGGAGAGAAAAATGCTGCGAAAAATATTTGGAGGGACTCGGACGGAGTATGGTTGGAGAAGACTTACAAACGAAGAGGTACAAGAGAAGTATGGGGAGCCAAGTATAGTGGACTTCATTAAAGCTCAAAGGTTAAGATGGTTAGGGCATATATGGGGAATGCCAGATGGAAGATAGTATTGGAAGGCAGAGCGCAAGAAACTAGAAGAAGAGAGCGACCAAGGGATAGGTGGAAGAAGGCAGTAATGGAAGACATAGTAAGGAAAGGAATAGAAGAGTGGAGAAATAAAATCATGAATTAGGGACAATGGAGACAGATTGTCATGCAATGGGCCTAAAGTGGCTTGTAAAAGCTTTATTTATTTATACTGAAAGAAATACCTAAATTGTAATATTTTAATATGTTTGTATACAATGTATAATTACAATAAAAAACGACTTTCATTATACCATTATGCCTACTCAACAAAGTATGAAACGTATTGTGTTCAAAATCAGCAAGTTGTCTTTCATGAATCATATTTACAGGGTGAAATTCATCATCATGGCCTCCTATCGGGAAAATAACTATTGAACGGTTTATAAGTGGAATTGGATTTTCTGATTTAATAATTTTTCGTTTAGAACTTGTCATATATAAAATTTACAAACGAAAGTTGACTAAGGCATTTATTATTTAAAATTGTAGAGTCTTTGTATATAAAAATAATGCATCAGCATGTATCGCAAATTTGATTTTTTTTATTAAAAGGTATATATATGTTGATCAATATTAAATGTAACTTTAATCTATTGCAAGGTTTGTTTCTAATTAAACATTTAACCAAATAAATAAATTATAGTTATTTGGTGTCAAAATTTCCCTCAAACAGTATTGCCTAAAATGTATTTTTTTAAGTCAGGCGGATTTAACTCGAGGTATGATTGGTTCTGTACTCTATGTTACGTTTTTTTTTTACTTGGTGTAATCACTACACATTGTTAATTAACCCTTCAAAAGCTAGCTTAGTTAATAAATCGTTTTAAAATGAGGCTCCTATTCTCAAGTTGGGACGTACATTGTAATTATTATCAATTCAAATGTATTTTATGTTCAAAATTGAAATCAGGTATGTAGATTTCTTTTAACTAAATTGCACATAAAGAGTAAAGCAAGTATTTTACTGATGGGTATTTCTTTATTTAAAGTTATTATTTAGCAGTCATTAAATGATTTATGTTAACCCTGTAGATCTCTATTAACTTCCACGGATGAACCTCCACCTATCTACAGAGATTCAACTGATACCTAATAATCCATGACATCGACCTTAATACTCCTACAAGCATGTAGCTGACCAACTCCAACTTGACCATAGCAATAGTTGTTTCCACTTTACATTCCTATATACTGTATCTGCTATATCCAACTGTTCACCTCCAATATATCCACAGCAATGGATACATACAAATAATGACTAACGATGTTGACCTTTACACTTATAGAGATATTTTATTATTTGGGTATTATTTTACTTCTTTACTGTGTTAGTATATAAGACTCCCAGTTACTTTAAATTTTATTTTATTTAAAAATAATCCAATTTAAGTTCATTAGATACTTATTCATTTCCTTATAAAATTTCGATGTATCTTATTTTCTATGAATAATAAAAATCTGACTTACTTTTTTATATCTATCGAAATCCTAGTACCTCTTTTAATTACTAGATATACGTGGTTACAAATACACCTTAAAATAACCAATATAATTTCAACCATTGTTACGTTTAGATAGCTCTTCTACAATTTTCACAGCTCGGTGTGTGGGCCGTCTATATTTTTAATGTCTATGTTGCGGGTTTTTATATTATCGCTCACTCACGGCCTTCCTTGACTCTTATCAGCGCGGCCAAGCGACTCGAATGTTGACCTTTGTTTGAACGCGTCTCCTCTTTCTGGCGAACGCCGTGATGGTGACTTGGTTGTAGCGTCTTTGAAATTGCCCTACGGCTTTACGAAATTACAGAATATGGTTGTTTTTGTTCGTGATCCCCGCAGAAGTTGCGGATTGTTGTAGCCCTGGACGTTCTGTGGAGAATTTGTTTCTCACGCCTAGTTGGCAGATTTTATATGCACTTTACAGCTGATTGCAAATAAAACTGGGACAAGTCTTGAGACTACTTTTTGCGTTTTTAATAACGTGTGAAACTTTCTCTAACTTATATTTCCGTAGGTGAATACAGAAAATATTATTAAAGAGAGAATCATAAGAAAAGGAACATAATTACGAGTATTTAATATGTTATTGTACTTCATATTACAATATTACATATTAGCTGTCCCAGTTTTATTTGCAATCAACTGTACATGTCATTCAGTGGCACGTGGCCCAAATTTACCTGGGGTAAGTCCTTTCGAAACTGTTTGCGCCGAATCTTATCGCAAGCATCCATGAGTCTATTTTGGGTTCTCCCTTTTCATCAGCAACCAGTCCGGGGTTCCTGAAACCCATACATAACCTAGGGATGTGTGGGCCTCCGCTTATCTGGATCCTCACATAGCGTGCAGAAGGGGCTCAAATGAAGCCAAGATCAGGTTTTGTCTTCCTTTATTTTAAGTAAAATTATACAAGATGCAATGAGTGAGCCAGTGTTAGATGCTCACCAGATTGCTAGCAATTCGGACGTCGGCTGCTATTATACAGTTCGCTTCACGAACTGAGTACCTGGATAATTGATTTCCCAACCACGGCGTCTAGGTTAATTCCGACCGCATTTAATTTTAAATTGTTGTGGATCATGTTTGTACTTTTGTTAGAACTGCTGTGTAAGCCTTTGTTTTCGCAAGCCGAATGTTATTGAGGTGCACCTTAAATTCGACAATAGTTATTTGAAATTTTTACTATGGATTATATAATATTTGTACTGAATTCTACCGAATTATGAACAATTATACTGTGATATTAACATTTTGATGTTATTATTTGTTACTGCTACCTGATCTTTTCTTTCAGGAAATTATGTGCTACTTGAGTTTACGAATTCTCAGTTGAATGCCTAGATACACTTGTCGTTAATTGGTAAAGATTCTTTGGCGCCCTTTTGGCTTTTAATCATTTGTTGGTACTTAAAGAGCTGCACGTCATCTTCCTGACCTGGCCTACCGGTTTTTCAAGTAGTATTAAAATTTGTTTTGTCCCATGCAATTGTGTCTTATATTGTAAGTAGAAACACTTTGTGGTTATAACAGGCCGCTGGCCTACAATAAAAGGAAGAAGAAATAATATTATATAATTGAACCTTGTATTCGTATTTATATTTCATTCTAAATAACGTATCTAGGTATCAATCATTATTGTTATTCTTCCACTATTAATATATGTATAAGTAACAATATAGAAGAAGCCTTTAGTTATGGCATTATGGCTAAGTGTTTTCAATTTATAGAAAGGTATATGACTTCTCCATAGTTCTGGCATTTTGAATATCAGCTTAACGAGCCTAAATATCAAACAAAAAGTATGGGTTCAAATAAAACCTTTCACCTTGTGTTAATTTAAGCCTTTCATGAATCATAAAAAGCATCAATCTTAAAATCGCGATAAACCGTGTAGACATTACATTTACAAATTCCGAGTCGCCGCACCATGAAATTTATGCGCGTAGGTGTTTTACATTCTTGTCGGTAATCAGTTTCGACTTCTACAGTCATGGAGTAAGTTTTTTGAATTTAATTTAACCTAGCATTTTGGAATTTCGGCCTTCACAGGCCGGAGGCGAGTGGTTTAGAAATATTCGGCATTTATATTGATTGCCCCTCCAAATGTGCGAGAACATTCGTGTAACTTCTATACAAAGGACCTTTCACAACAAACTGTGCCTCGAAACGTTTATTTATACCGTCAATTCGGATTTACGACCCGAAAGATATTCTGCACGGCAATATTTTATTTACGGCGCAGACACTTTCTTTTCTCATTTTTCTGGTTATTGAACGTGAAAAGTAACCGGATTTCTAAAATCCCGAATTTTCTCCAAAGTATGAAATCTCTATTGTGCCGAGTTCTTTGTGTAATTCCATATTTCATGGCTACTGTCGCTCGCTGCATTGTTTGAAAACTAGTCTCATTTTGTCCTGTTACTTCCCTGTTCCGAGGGATATTGCGCGCGTTAAGAATTTTTCTGAGAACGTCGCGTGAAGTATTACGTATCAAATGGAAAAGAAATGTAAATTCTTGTATAGTTGTTGGGAATAAAGTTTCTGAAGTTAGATCGAAATAGGCTCCGACTTGCTGGCATTATCCGCCGCTGCAGGATTGTGTAATTTTAAAAGTTGCACCAAGAAAATAAATGATGCTCGCTTGAGAAATTCATATCTTTTCCAGACACGGGTAAGTACTTTATGAACCTCCAGCCAACACATGCCTAGGAATTAATGCCTGGCGGTCGAAATTAATTAGCTTTAATAGATTAAGCAACGTTAAATAAATCTTTCGACACGGTGTGTTTGTAGGTAAGTTATAAATAGTGCAGGAAATAATAATCGAGGCAGGTATACATCGTCGTTAACAATAATTGTTTTCCTCGCCATACTTGTAATTAGCTGGAGATTAACTGTCGTGTGAAACTTTACAAGTAGTTAGTTGGTAGCAGATGTCTCTGGACCATGCTTTTATAGGTAATTTGCATAACAAGCACTCATTCTATAAAATGGTTTTTCAGAACGTCGGCTGTGTCATACAAGTTTACTTTAGTCAATCAACACTGAGTAGCTCACCCTACAACTGTTTGTTTTAGTTTAGTACAACAGTACTAAAACTTTTATTTTTTTATAAGTTTACCTTCTATTGCATAACGTTGCCATGTGAGAACACAATACAGTAAAATTCTGAAGTTACAGTCATGGCAATGATTGTTTACAGTGTTTGTTTTATAATTTTCCCCCCTGCACAAGAGACGTTCCTGATGTTGCTGATTAATGTACATATAACTTTTGTAACACCCTTTAAGCCTAGAACATCTAAAAGTAAAAGGAGTGTCGGAAGAGATCATCAAGAAGGTAATAATGTGAGGAAGGCAGCAGGGAAAACTGGTTCCACCTAGCACAAGATAGAAAGAGATGGAGAGGAAACCTTTGCCCAGCAGTGGACAAAAGGGCTAAGAAACAAGAAGAATAAGAAGAATGTAGTAGTAAAATATCGTATGTCTTAATGTTCAGAAGATTCGTTCTAATATTAAACCACCTAAATCGATTTAAAAAATAAAACGTACATGCATATGTCTTTTGGAAGATGTTTTTTTTATTAATAAATGTGTTTTTATGAGTTAACATTTAAATAGATGCCAGTAAAAATACATCATATATTTTTCCTTTACGGTTTCATTCCTCGCTGGAGGTTGGGCATTGCGTCCCACGGTTATCTTAACTTTGTTGGCGGCTGCTCTGAAAAGCGATTAGGTATGTGTTACAGTAGAATCACTCTCATAGGTTCTTTAGCTAAGAGATTCTTCTTTTGTTCAAAATATTATAGTTTTTGCTTTTTGATTGGGTTCAATACTTCTTTTCCTTTTTTCATACGGTTCACTACCTCCACATTTGTTGTCCAGTCTGCTATTGACATTTGGGGTAGCTTGAGTATGTACATGTTTCAATTCCGTAGATAACCACTGATAAAATATACTCTTAATTTTAGATTGAATTCCCTGACCCATTTTGAAGAAACAGTTGCGTCCAATTCTGGTTTCAATCTCTTGTGGGTAGTTCCATTGATTACTAAATCGGCACCGCAAATACTTAAATTGGGGTACTAGTTCGATTTATTTACATTCCATATGCAGTGGTAATATTGATTGACGATTATTTGTAGTAATTGTCATAAAATGTAATATGCCTAGCTGATATTGTTGATTATTTTTTCGTACTGATATCAACCAATCAAAAGGCTGGATTTAGTTATCTTGTATAATTTCGATTATACAACTCCCTATAACATCAACCACTGAAAAACGGTAGAAATGCATAGTTACGCATGTACTAACTTTTGATAATGTACATAGTAACGTTAATAATCATATACCTATTTGACTAATAACTGATAGTCAAATACCTTCACAAACATTGCGTTATCTGCTGAAAGTGCAATTGTCATAGCAACCACACTAACTGTATTTTTAATATTTATAAATAAAATGTTCAAACGTTGTCTATCGACTCGTGATATACTCGTAATATACCCGAATGCAACTCGTGTATTCTTGATTATCAAATCATTTCTGCTTCCACTCGATATATTGTTTTAGGCAATCAATTGCCAAAC
Organism: Agriotes lineatus; assembly: GCA_940337035.1. NCBI lineage: Eukaryota > Metazoa > Arthropoda > Insecta > Coleoptera > Elateridae > Agriotes > Agriotes lineatus. Next base: position 46,333 of record CALNHX010008659.1, read on the forward strand.
AATATATCTCGTATAAACAGAAATGATTATTTGATAATCAAGAACCCACTAGTTGCATTATATATGATAATACAAAATCAATTATATCAGAGTAACTTCACTAGGCAACACAATAAACAACGTTTGTCAATTCATATGTTGTTTCCATAAAGATGACATTCAGTAAGGTCAATATAAACAAATCTAGCTGTTAATAAAATACTTTATTCAAGTCTTACTGTTAAAGTTGTAGTGTAACTATTCATTTCAGAAGCATAAAAGAGGGTTTTATTTATTTATGTCACTCACTACTGCATTGTTGGAAGCACTTTCAAGCTGGGTCAAGTTCGCGATTTGCAGGTTAAGTTTTGCGTTAGTCTATGTCAAATAACACACAAAACCTAACCTACCAACCTCGAATTTGGCATATACTGACAATACACTCCAGTCCTGCCAAACGTATAACACGAATCACAGGGACTATGACTTTTCACGGCTGTACTACAAAATTTATGTTGTTTAGATATTTATTGATTAATGAAATTATGTATAAGAATTGAATAAAATTTTGTATTATACACGACGGTAAAGTTATTATTATCCACTCTTGAATCCTTAACCTCTCGACTTCGTCTGGACGTTAAACGATTCACTCGTGGTAAAATTTAACTCGTCTTGTATAATAAATAACTAGGTATATTTGTTTCTATTTTGGAAATGTACTCAAAAAATGATCAAATTGAATAAAATGGCGGTCGGATTACTTAAACTGACACTTTTTTGTTCTTGTGCCTGCCTTTAGTGTAAATAAAGATTCCCCATTGTTCTTATATCACGGGTGTCTACTTCGTTGTTGCCGAGACTTGTAATTAGCTTGTGGCGCTGTACTTGTTTCCAAGTCTATAAAGCAGCATAGACATTCTGATTGATATCACATTTCATTTCTGAATTCTGTACTTCCAATACCTTCTTCGTGTCTTTTTGTGCATTGTTCCGTGTATTATGTTCAAAAAAATGTTGAAGCTAGGACTTGAAAGTCGAGATACTATTAATCCTATATTTATTACATAATATCTTCTTTGGCATGATGACAAATGTTGATTGTACCCATTCTGCAGGTATTATTCCTACATGATATGCTGCTTAATTCATTTTACCAGAGTGTATCAATGCCGTTGTTTTCGGCCAACTTAATATTTTCTGTAAATACATCGTGTGTACCTGGCCTTTTATCATCGTTTGCTGACTTCATTGAGACTATTACCTCCGATTTTAGTATTTTGAAACCTGTTTATTCCTGTGGTATGTCAAAATACGGTTGAATTTGACCTTCCAACAATAATTGTATGTATTTACACCTTTTATTTAGTTGTTCTTTATTATCCATTACTACGCTCTCATTATTAACATTGAATATTGTTATATAATGTTGACGGTAAGTACCTGCTGTCTGCTTGATTTTCTTATGTACGTGGAATATATTATGCTTATGTTGTAAATTTTCAATTTCATCACGTTGTACATTACTTCAATTCTGTTTAGCATCATGTATATTGTTTCTAATGTCTATTAAGATTCTTTTTTAATTTTCTTTACTCGTTCATTAACTACACTATGTTATCGGTAATTAATACTTTCCTCCTTGCTTATTTACTGCATTTCAGATATTATTTTCCTTTTTTGTTTAAGTCATTTTTACTTCATCTTCGTCAAAGTTTAAGGTTTGCTTTTCTATCACAAACCTTTTGTCTAGTTCTTTCTTAACGTTTTTGCATATTTGTTCTTGCATTACATTTTTTAAATCGTTTAATAGCGATTCTGGCTTCAATTGAATCAAACATTTTCCCCTAAGTAAGTTTAACCCTATGTATACAATTCCTGAATCGTTGTTAACAATAAAATATATTGGCTTGTAAAATCCTAAATTATTCTTTCAACACATTTTTAATGTAGAACCGATGCAAGAATGTTCTTTTAACGTATTGTGACAATTAGATACAAAAAAATCCGGTTTTATAGCTCTCCACTATTATTTCTGTGAAAAGCTTATATAAATTGGTCAAACATTTGGTTGTAAATTTATTGTTCTTTCAAATTGCAATAAAATAAGCTCACTTCATATTGCATAATTTAGTAATATATAACATTCAACTGATACTTAATTAAAGATTAGGGAGATTATTTAAATTCAATAAAGTTTGCGTGTTTAGTGTATCAGAATAAAAGACAGTTTACATTTGCTTCATCCTTTTTGTCATATTTTGGTGGTTCACATTTCTAAAAAGAAATTTAAAAAATCGGGAATGTGGCATATAACATTTTACAAGAAGATTCACTTTCAAACGAGTTTTTATTAAACTTTATATTTATATCTAAAACAAATCAAAATAAAAACATCCACTTACATTATCTTCACGAAAATAACTTTTATTTTGCTGGAACTTTAATTTATTGATAAAGGAAAATAAACTATTTTCCCATTAATAGCTTATTCGATAATATTTAATTGATTGCTATAAACTATTTGTTAGATAATTTCAACTAAGTGGAATTGTTTTTCCTATTAAAGATACATTATATATTTAAAATAAATCTAAAAACTAAATGCATTCTTGAACGATGCTTTTGACTCTCCATTTATTTGTAATGCAAATTTCCGATACTGCTGGCAAAATATTAAAAAAATCAAGCAACCATATTATTAATAGTAGTTTGTATACCAAGGCACTGAAGTTTAACATTTTAACAAGAATGTGGATTTAAATAAATAAACCATATGAGGGATAAAAGGGAACTTCAGTGCCGAGGAGTACATTATGTTTTTTTAAATCGATAAATCGTGAAATTACAACTTTTATTTTCTAGTGAATTCTTAACATCTTTTGTAGCATAACGTTCCCATTTAGAAACACAATACAGTAAAATTCCACAGTTATAGTCTAGGCAAGGATTGTTTAAACTGTTTGCTTCCTAATTATACGGTAAGTTACTTAAAAAACATTGCTAAAATATTTCTCTATTTACATAAGCCCCCCCCCCCTCTACATAAAGACATTCGCAGTCCTGCAAATTAATGTACCTATAACCTTTATAACACCTTATTTTATTTTACTGGTTTTACATAGTATTATTTATGTATAAGCTTACAACTAAATGTACACAGTGCAAAAGATAATAAAATTAGTCAACTACAGCGGTCAGCAAATTCTAGAAAAATATGGGATCATCTGTGAAGCAACAAAAAGGTATTAGTTCCAGGCAACTGCAGGTGCAGAATATTATTGCTTCCCAACTGAAGGTTTTATAAGTGATAAAATGATTGCCGCAGCTTTATTAGCCTTCAATACGGGGTTGCGACCGGTTAGTTAACCAAGTACAATAATTCGGAGGATTACAAAGATGCATTACGTGAAAACTGACAAAATGGTTTTACCAAATTATAGGCAAGGAGTTTAAAAACTTGTGTTAAATGAAGCCAATAAATTTATATATCAGTACAAAAATAATATTAGAAGTTGTTTTTGCATTACATCAATCTATTATAAGTCTAAATACTTTGTAATATGGAATACAACATTCAGTATTAGAACAACAATAACTCTGTAAAATGGACCTATAAGAGATTTAAAAATCTGCTGTGATACACGCACACAACTTCCTTTTACAGTGATCTTATAATTAGTCAAAAATATGATTTAAGTTTTTAAGCATTTGTCAAAAATTTTCAAAAATTACGAATTCTACAAAAACGGTACAAAATAGAGCGTTAGTTGAAGAAACAAATTTTCTTTAGAATTTCAAGCAGAATTCAAATAATGTAATAATATACCGCGTGTTCTATTTAAAATAGGAGTTAATAAAAAAAATAGAAAAAAAACAAACAAAACCCATTTTAGAAGCATTCAATTAGAAAATCACCTATCTCGCATCAATACACATTAAAAGTGTAATAAAAATGTGAAGTTTGAAAAAAATCGTTAGAGCCGTTTTTGAAAAAATCGAAAAAAACTGATAAATCACAAGCGTAAACACCTACTTCCGGTTATGCGATTTTCTTCAAAAGCTTGCTGTCGCATCTACATAGTACACAAAACTTATATATGAAGTTTCAACGCCATAACTCTTTTCGTTTTTGAGATATTCTGTTCACAGGCACACAGACAGACACACAGACAGACCAATGAAAAAAATATGTTTTTTGGAACGTGAAGATCTGTTGAAAACTCAATTTCGAATTTTTGGGGTGAATCCAATACTTCCTTTATTGTAAAAGGAAGTAAAAAGCAGGTAAACTAGTAAATAATTCATATAATATCTGAGCAAGTTGTTGCTATACTTAAAATAAGTTGTGTAATAATATTACGCGGAAATGCGCAACATTTTAATTTCCCTGCATGTAATCTACGTAATTTACGATAAAGAGTGATGTGAACTAACTAAACGACTATAAATAAGTAAATCTACTACCTTAATTTACACAAAATCGATATTTATGTAAACGGCGTCTGTAATAATAAAAATATGTCCATATCTCTGTCACACTTTTAATTCCTCTCTTATTTAATTTGATCTATCAGTAACTGGACTAACAATTTAAGAAACGAATGCCAATTTGAAACTAAACGAAAGCAATTAGGCTAGTTGAAGTAAATATTTATGATTGTAAAATAATTACAAATAGCAAACAGTGTGGTCTTAACTCATAGCATAAATGTCTCTTACAGGCCAGGAGTCAGGTTAATTTTTAAATTGTAGTGAAGTTTTCGACCCTCCAGTGATATCAAATACTGGTTTTGTTGATGCAAATCTCTTTTCCTCTAAACCTAAATTGGTTTAGTTACAGTTGCATGCTAAATTTATCATTAAATATTAGGGATAGAAAACATATTATTTTATAAAAGAGACTACCCGACACCAACTCATTTGTATACTGTTGCCATTTTGTCTGAAATATTAGGGTCACATTTTTAACAGCTTAAATGCCAGCGGCTTGAATAAAACATGATTAATCTCTCTGAATCATGTATGAAAATACTGACAGTTGCATGGGAGTACCGATCATTAAAGAAACACATTGTATTAATTTTGCACTGCGTATTAAAAGTGAGAAAGATTTAATGTTCTTTGAAAGTACTGGCAAATCACCAAAATATTACAGTTAAACTACTGTAACAAGTATAAATAATAACTCACCTTTTCAAGTACTTAAGAGGGTTTGAATCGGAATTTGATATAGTTTTGAAGTATAGAAAGGTGTTCAAGTTAGAATGAGCCAATTGTTAAAGCTAACAGTAGCAAAATGCAATAAAACGTACACAAAAATATTAATTTATAAGAAAAACATCTTATGAACGTTCCCTATTGTGTTCTTAAATTTTTATTTAATTTTGGTAGTAGTATCTAAACTTTTTATTACAAACAAGTTGAGAGTTGAAGCGTCATTTAAAATTCCTTTTGGTGTAGTTGTAGTTATTTAATTGCTATTGTATTTGGAATGTATCCGTGCTTGTTTTTATTTGGGTTTTATCAGCTCTAAGAATTTTATATTTTAGGACAAACGTTCAGATATTTTAATTATAATAATAATGGTAAGGCACTAACACCCCATGAAGGAGCTTGGCCTGCAAGGCGGAAGGTCAGATCTTCCTCGCTCTCACACTGGGCTGTCGCATGACAAATTCATGGTGATGTGACAACCGCATTATTACCCTTTGTTCTTTCGAACGCAGGTTCCCAATTATTTAAAGCGACTGGGTAGGCCGTCCGCCAGGCATCGATCTGGGATTTGAACTCCAGACTTCCGCGCCGCAGTCCAATGCTCTAACCACCGAGCCACGCTGGCGCTAATTTTAATTATAATTGTGTGAAAAGTTGGACTACAATAGAAAAATTACGTTTCCAAACAATTCTTAACGTATGGTATTATAGCTAGAACTTGGTGTTTTTGCATTTGCATTATGCATGAAAGGCATCTTTAATAAGAAACACAATTCGACTTATTTGAAATTAAATAATGAATACTTTCTAGTAATTTTGTATCTTCGTCTAACTCGTTTCCGTAGAATTTGCAATTTTTGAAAATTTTTGACAAATGCTTAAAAATTAAAAATCAAATTTTTGGCTAATTATAAAATCACTGCAAAAAGAAGTTGCGTGCGTGTATCACACCAGATTTTTTTAAATTTCAACTAAATTGAGCTAGCTGTATGGCGCCTATTTGTGGGAGGGGACCAGACTCTATTATTCTGTATAGTCTTCTTGCAAATTTTTAAGGAAAATAAATTTTGCTGTCAATTAATATATTTTATAAACGCTCATTTCTACACACAACAAAGAACGTAAAGGCTAGTCAACTCAGTTGCCTGTCTTGGATTTTCTCAGCGGTTCAAAACAAATTTATTAAAAATATTTGGGTGAAATTATTGATAGGAAATTTAAATCTAACATTTTATCACAGTGAAGATTCGAGATTTAAATGAATTACAAATGTCTAAAAGAGTATTAATATTTAATAAAACAAGTTACGGAAGCTACCTCTTAGAAAAACATATTACAGTTTGTTAGTTTTCACATTCATGGTAAAAAACTTGAAATGTTAGATGCCTTAGGCAAAATACTAACATCCTTCACAAATATATATTTCAGCAACCTTTAAGAAATCATCGGATTTAACGAAAGTTTAATGCATGATTTATATAAGTAGAATTCTGGGTGTTATTTTTTCAAATTTTACATCGGAATATTATTGAGTGAAAGCTGGAAGCAACATTTTTATGTTAAAACCTGTATACATTATTAGCCATCATTTTGACATTTTCTCTAATGGAACTGGAATATTAGTAGCCAGTTAAGTAATTTCAAATCAGTTAAGCCATGCCATGATAAGCCGCAATAAAATGCTAATCTATTTCGCAAAGTACAGAACTGCAGCATAAATCATGACTATTTAACATCAATCGAAAAGGGAGCTATTAGTAAGCTCTGCATATTTGTTGCACATAGTCGTAGCTACTTTAGGCACACAAGGCCTAGTGACTCAAAGACAATAGACTTTCGATTTTAGTCGGTTTTGCAATTTGAGCGTCGCCATTCGGAAACAGGCGCATAATTACTATCGGGAAGAACACGCGCGTTTTCCAATTAAAGCTGTTTGTCTGACCTCCGAACTTTCTCCATGTTTGGCTGGAGTAAACACGGGTTATTAGCGCAATTTCAGAAATCGATCAGTCATCGTTAGCTTTAGCGGGCAGATCACGATACATATCGCTAATTGCCCGAGTTATTAGACGGCCAGTCAATAACCTCCTTGGGTGGTCACAATCATTAATTACGACAACCACTTCTGCCTCGTACTTTGCGCAAAAAGGTAAAAATGCAAATTTATGGGTCGGTCTTGACCTGCTTGTATTTGCTCTGCGTACACGCTGCCATAAATCGGCAACGAGGGAACTTACCTGCCTTGCGATCAAAAGGCGCCCGGAGCCGCTGCCAGGCATTATTGAAATTTCAGCAAGCGTAATTTACAGATGTCCGGATTAGGGGTCGTTATACCATAGAGCAACCCAAAACCGCTGAGTTATAGTCTTTTCTTAGGTTTTGGGCCGCTTTGTTGCTGAAATTACTGATGCGGACTAATCCTGAAGAGTGGACCCCGTACACACGCTTATCTTTTAAACACTGATTATAGGTTTTTGGAATTCGCAGAAAGATTTTGTTCGGCTTTTAGTTTTGTCCTCTATAAATCAACGGTGGAACTTTACATTTTTTGCCGTGTCACAATTCTGTATACCCCATACTCCATACAACACAGACCTTTACCATCCTGTGCAAGTATAATGCACCTGCAGAATGCAGATACGTCACCAGGATATTTTAACCCTAGAACCACACGGTGATTAAATTTGACACAAACCACACTGTGGGGTCGTATGCTACCCCGATTGAAATTTTTGTATAATAGGGGAATGGGAACTTTATTTAACTAACTCAGTGTTACAATATAACAATATTAACAAATACACTATAAAATTCAATTGAGCGGCACATACAAATTTACATGCAAACAAAATTCAAAACCTACTAGATGTAGTTCTTTTTAAGACACCCGGTATAAATGCATTTAAAAATATTCCAAAACTAAAATAATATTTTTTGTGATATAAATGTTTTGGGTATAGATAGGTTGCGTTAATAAACTAATAAAAGGAAGCTAGTTATTTTCAGTCGTTACGTATCGCATGGCAATGTTTGGCACACAATTTTCCCCTCCACCAGTGCATTTGACAATGTTTCTAGAAACTGGGATAGGGCAAATGTTTGGTCGATATGTTTGTAAATATATAATACAAATGAATTTATTGCAGCCAAATCTATCATCCCGTAATAAATTCGTTAAGGCTATCTTCCCATTTTTCTAGCCACCGTTGTCGGCCCTCTTCTTCATGTACACTAACAAAAAGATTATTCCTATCTTCAAACTCGCCCTTGTTGAAATTTTGCTTTACCACTGCATGCGTAAGGAGGCACTTATCTGGGTCCATATTGATTATTTTAAGAAAAAAAAATAGTTTGAATAGAGAAATCCAACATCATTCATCAACTTACAGCATGAATACTGTTACGCTAACCGCATGGTGAGGTCGTATATGATACAATAACAGAGAAACGGTAGAAATGCACCAAACTCAACTACGATGACAAACTATGATTGGTGAAGATAATCAGATGCTGGACTTTTTAGATATTATAACACGTACCCAAATGTTCACTTAAATGTAAACCTCGGGGTCATGACGACCCCACGGAGTGGTTCGGGGGTAAATCAATCAATGCAGAAAAGGCATAGGTCCACTTGATGTGGCTTTTTCTTAGCCCTTATTCTAGTGTACTATGAATTTATATTGCCCTTTGTATGTTAGTTAGATCAGTCGTAGAAGCACAAGACCCTCTCTTACCTCAAGGCAGTTAAGGGAATGTCAATGCTCAATGCTCTTGCCGGGACCTGCTTGTTGTCATCTATGAGGCAGTAATTATATATGCAAATTCTGCCAGGAATAAAAACTGAAGAATTTACATGAAAATACATATAATCTGCAAAGGGAACATACATTCAATGGAATACATAAAAAGAATTCACGATGATAACATATAAATGTTATACGACGTCAACAACCTATTATTATTAAATAAATGTCGACGGGCTTAAGACTGATTTTACATGCTTTTATACACACAATAAATTTAAGTGTATCTTATTAATTATCGACACCACTTCAAAACAAACCTCGCGCAAATTGTGTAAGTCTCGCGCACAAATCCACTAAAGCCGACTCTGTTTATTTAAAGACCGCGTTCGTAGCTACTTGCCGATTCATGCTGCCTCACACACAAGGAATAATGCTCGACTCAGCTAAGACGCGTCAAATTATTACGCAATGTTTCGTCATTCGCTATTAAGCTTCTGGTTTTCTCAATTTCCCTGGCTCATGCATTAAATTGTATGAGGTATTTATAGTGACTAAACTTGCCTTTATTTCGCTGAAAGATCAACAAGTGATCAGCTCCGAGTGCTGTTGGTAGTTGCTGACAAATGTCTCGTACGTTGACAAGACCGTCTGGCTTCTCCGACGCTTGAATGCCAGCCGGAATAGCAGCTTCTTGCTATGAACTGCTACGTCTCGAAGAGGATTCCCCAAGCTGGCACATTTTATGCTTCGCGTGGCGTCCCTTTTTGCTTGGGCGACACACACAGTTCGCTTATTGGCGAGCGACTGCCTCCCCGCGTCTCACCGGCGCGCACCGTTTGCTTTTTTATTAATAATTGCAACGATTGCAATCAGCTGGTTTGCGTGTACAATCCCACGTGCGAATACTCGTAGGTTTTAAATGCCTAATACGTTGCAACCTAATTATTACAATATAAAAGATACGGTTTTTTTGTATACCTAGCAGCATAATGGTCAACTACAAGGGTGATTATTAGATACGAAGGTAACACGAACTGGGCCTTTACAATTTATGTCCAGATAACGCAAAACAAACAGAATGACAAACATAATCGTATTGTTCTATTATTCTTATACAAATTTAGGAAAAAGCCCCCGGAAAAAAACGCTCCTGAAGGAAATCCCCCAGGAAAACCAAACATAAGTTATAAAATGACATTAATTACGTAATTGTAAAAATATATAATAGTTATTTATGGTATAAATATCCTGTATAAATATTCAACAACTCAATGCATATCTAAAACACAAAATTTTTTTAATGACAGCCGTAAAATGTCATAATGACAAATTGGAAAGTACCAAAAGATCAAATAAATGTATAATTCGAGTCGCCTATGATTCGTGTTATACGTTTAGCAGCACTGAAGTGTATTGCCAGTCTGTCAAATGCGAGGTTAGTAGTAGGTTCATCATCATCATCATTATCAGCGCTTTTTTATATCCATTTCTGGATGTACGCCTCCCCTTGACGCCTCCATTCTGAGCGGTCCGTGGCAACTCCCATCCACCGAGTTCCTGCTGTTGTCATAATGTCGTCCCTCCATCGAGCTCGGGGTCTCCCACGTTTTCTTTTTCCCGTCATAGGTCGCCATTCCAGCACCCTTCTACTCCATCTTTCATCTTCCCTTCTTGCCAGATGTCCGGCCCATTGCCATTTCCGCTTTGCGATGCGTTCAGCTACGTCTTCCACCCTAGTTTTGTTTCGAATCCACTCGTTTGTCTTCCTGTCCTGTAGACGTACACCCAACATTGACCTTTCCATTTTTCTCTGCGTTATTTTCAGTCTCTCAATGTTTGTTTTGGTTAGTACCCAGGTCTCTGAGGCATATGTCAGTGTTGGAAGAACACATTGGTTAAAAACCTTCGTTTTAAGATGTTGCGGTATCTCTGATTTAAACACTTGGCTTAACTTTCTGAATGATGCCCATGCCAGTGTTATTCTCCTGCTTATTTCGGCTTTTTGTGTTGGTTCTGCTGTTGACAGTTTTTGACCCAAGTATATGTATTCGTCCACCACTTCTATCGTTTTCTCGTTCATTTGTATACTTCGTCCATCATCCGCGTTGGTCAATATTTTTGTCTTTTCGATGTTCATATTTAGTCCCACTTTAGTTGTAGCTTCGTTTAATTCTCTTATCATTTCCTCCAGCCTATTCATATCTTCGGCGAAGAGCACTATGTCATCGGCAAACCTGAGGTTAGACAAGTATTCTCCGTTTATGTTTACTCCTGTATTGTCCCAGGATAGTGTCTTAAAAACGTCTTCTAAAAGATTCGTAAATAACTTTGGTGATATCGGATCTCCCTGCCTTATACCTCTTTTTATTTCTACTGCATTTACTCCTTCGACTGCTTGTATGGTTATTGTTGAGTTTTCGTACATATCTTTTATTATTTGGATGTATCGGTGGTCTATTCTACAGCGCTTTAGTGCATTCAACAATGCCCATGTCTCCACGGTGTCGAAGGCCTTCTCAAAATCAATAAATGCCATATATAGACGTTGATTATACTCGTGGGACTTCTCCATTAGTTGCCTTATGGTGTGGATGTGGTCTACAGTACTAAATCCCCTTCTGAAGCCTGCTTGCTCGCGAGGTTGAAAATCATCTAGCTTTGTCGTTATCCTGTTCATCAAAACTGTGGTGAACAGTTTGCTAAGATGGGATATTAGCGATATCGGGCGATAGTTCTTTAGGTCTTTTATGTTTCCCTTTTTAAATATTAATACAATATTCGCATTCTTCCAAGAGTTGGGGATTTTTCCGGATTCGAGACAAAGGTTAAACAACATTTCCAGATGGTGCAGTATCTTGTTGCCTCCGTGTTTAATCATTTCGATTATTACATCGTCGGGC